>LBNU01029020.1:243864-276670 GCA_014162995.1 Artemisia annua
AACTAAAAAATAAGCAGATTGCATCTCATAAGCCTTGACAGATGGGGTTTAAAGAGCTTAAAGCTTGAAAAAGCTCACAAGAAGCTGCTAAGGTCTCACAAGCTTGGAAGAAGCTTAAGACAGATGAAATACACCAGAACTAATCCAAAGACCAAAGAAAATCATGCTCAATAAGCCACACAGACCAAATAAGCAATATCAAATAAGTAAAAATCCAAACAATCTCACTCAATGGATTTGCAAACCAAATACAGGCAAGGGCAAGGATCCACAAGCTTGGTTTAAGCTTGGATTTTGATAGAAAGCTAGGTGAACTCTGGATAGAGCCAAAAAGCACCCTGTGGGGCCCACTGGTGCAGCCTGTGGGTCCCTAGGAAGTTGGGTCAGTGGGACAGAAGTGGTGGTACAGGGGATATGCCTTCCCCTGCAGCCTACTTTGAGGGCATGAAGAGTGCTTAAAAATAAATTATAAAAATCAATAAAAATTAAATTCAGATACACAAGCTGGTAGATAATGATTCCCCAAAAGCTCAAAGCTTCTAGCTTAAACCTGAGCTCAAGAAAGATCCACAAAAAACTGCCAATTTCACTGTTATGCCCTTTTTGACTATTTGAATTGAACCTTAGTTTGACTTTCTTGAGTTATGATTGATCCTCAGTGAATGATTATGATGTTATATGCTATAAAAATGTAAGATTAACATATTTTAACAACTAATGTATTGGTATGATGAAATTGAGTACCTCAAAATCCAACAGTGAACAAGAATCGCCAAGTAAACAAAGATTTTGACTTTTTATCTAAAAGACCATGGATTTTATGACTTAAATGACCTAATGAAACCTAAAGTAGCATGTTACAACAGAAAACAACAACAAAATCACACCATGGATCACAGAGATCTGCAAATCCAAACAACCCTTTAGAAACTTTTCTATCAACGGCTTTTGCAGCCCGAAAAAGGGCTAAAGTCCTTGTAAAAAAAATCTAAAAATTAAAATAAAAATACCACTAAGTCAACAATATATCAGAGTACATTAACCAACAATTTTATCAGATTTGGTTCAAAATTGAAGAAATGAAAATTCAAAAACTTTTTCTGCTGTTTGGGACTTTTTGACTTTTTGATTTTTGAACTCTAAAGTTGACTTTGGTGAATTTTGAAAGCTTCTAAATGACTAATATTGGTGTAATAATCTATGTTATGACTGAAATAAGCTAAAGAAACAACTAATGCTACTAAATGGATGGAAATGCAATTCAAAATTTGGACAGTGAGTGAAAAATCAAGGAGAAATGGTGATTTTGACTTTTTCTAAAACAACACTTATGTTTTATGACTGAAATGGCCTATTAGAACCTAAAGGGACATGTATAAACCAAAAACAACACTTAAAAAAGATCCTAACATCAAAGACCACCTTAATCCAAACACTCCTTAAGAATTATGGAAATATGATTTTCAAAACATAAAACTGATTTAGACCATGAAAATGATTCCCAAGTGTATAATATGATCTCATGAACTTATTTAAGCACAAAACTTGACTGATAACAATCAATAACCATGAATCATAAATTTACATTTTTGACACTTAAGAGACTAAATGATGAGCACACAATATTATTGAGAGATTTGATCACAAAGCTATCCAACGAGCATCAACAAGCATCAATAAGCAATTTTAAACAGAATCTAGGCCATGATAAGCAAATCCACAGTAGAAAGCTAAAAGTGACAAAATGTCTTACAATTGATCCAGTTCACAAAACTGAGAACCAGGCCAACACACCTATCCTGACACCTCCCTTGAGGCACTAAACCCATGGAAATCCAAAATTCAACCAAGCTCCTGCTTCTCTTCTTCTTTTTCACTGATTTTTGATTTTCAAGTGATTTTATCCTATTTTTTTTAGTTTTCTTAAGTAAACTGCATTAAGTGAGTTGAAAGCTTTAGAAAGCTTATAGATAGACTTAAACAAACTCAAACAAGCACTAAATAACAACTTTTAACTAGATT
This sequence comes from Artemisia annua, assembly GCA_014162995.1. NCBI lineage: Eukaryota > Viridiplantae > Streptophyta > Magnoliopsida > Asterales > Asteraceae > Artemisia > Artemisia annua. Next base: position 245,887 of record LBNU01029020.1, read on the forward strand.
GAGCCAAAATGAGATTTTGAGTAAAATTTGCATAAACTGAAATTCCACAAAGAAACTGAAATTTGATGATTAAATTGAATATTAACAACACTGAAATGCTTGAAATTACACTTTTAAACTAAGTTTACAACTACAAAGGAAAGTTACATGAAAATGATTTAAAAACTAATAAGTAAAAAACTACCCAGGTCTGCTCCCTGCTTCTCTTTCCTTTTGTAGTGACTTTTTAGGGTTAGTAGTGGTCTCTGAACAAATCCCATCAAGAATTACAGCCCTTGGATGAGTAAATTTGATCCTGGCCATTGAATGGATTTTTGGCGGGAAAACTCCAACTTGGCAGTTGGGAGTTAAATAATGGCAGGGGGAGGTGGGTTTTGGATTTAAGTGGTAGAAAGGTAGTGATAGTGGGTAGGGGTGGAGTGTTGCAGTGGAGGAGGTGTAGGGGTGATGGCTATGGTGGTTTTGCAGAGGGTGGAGTGGTTTTACAGTAAGTGGTAAAGGAGAGGGAAGTGGGTTTGACTTTTGGGTTGACCGGGGTTATTAACGGGGTGTGTTGGGTTGGATTTGTGTTTGGTTTTGGGTTAACAAACAAACAAGGGTCCGTTTGGCTTGTAGTTAAAATAAAACAAGGACCAAAGTTGCAATTAACTGAATTTGAGAGACTGAATTGGCAATCTTCCAAACTTATCATAGGGACCAAACTTGCTACCTTTTATTTATCCAAGGACCATAGATGCTAATTCTCCACTTTTGAAATTCCCGAAGGCCAAAATTGCCAAATGTCAAACTAGAGTTGCGAAATCTTTAAAACTAATATCCAAGGGCCACAAATGTCATTTCTTGATTCCTGGGGGACTGTTGTTGACTTTTCTTCAAAATATTTCTTCCAGGGACCATTTCTGACTATTTTGAAAGTAGAGGGACCAAACTTGTAAACTTTTGAAATTTTCCACCAAAGGACTAATTATGATAACTTGTGATTTTAAAAGGACCTTTGGTGATTTTTCTTGCAAAACAAATGCTCAGGGACTAATTTTGACAAGTTTTGAAAGTTGAGAGACTGAAACTGCCAATTATGCAAACTTTGTTCGTTTTTCATATGTTTTTAAACATTTTGCATCTAAAACATATAAAACACACTTTTGGAATATTTTCACTATTTTGATGCATTATTGGGTGTTTTGGATGTTTTAGCAGTTCAAATGTTACAAAAATGATGAGTATTTACACACTCATCAATCCCCCACACTAAAATATTGCTAGTCCCTAGCAATCTTTTATAAAGACTTAATGGATTTGAGGTCTCTTTACCAAAAGCCATTACTTCTGGAGTAGCCAAATGTTTTAGTTCAAGTAAGAACTATGGTACACTAATAACCATATGATTTTGAGCAAACCATCAGCTGTCAACGGATTTGATTTGTCTTTACCAAAAGCCGTTTGCTTCTGGACTAGCCAACTCTTCACGATTCAAAGATATGGTGAGCTGAACACCATACAATTTTTGGCAAATTGCAAGCCGTAAACGGATTTGAGATATCTTTACCGGGAGCCGTTTGCTCTCGGATTAGCCAGACCTTATGTGGATGAGACATGGTGGACTGATAACCATTTGTCGTGTTAGTGCAAAGCACTCACACCAGAAAAAAAGTTTGGTCAAAATGGGGGTATTAAGGCATTTAGAAGGTAAAAATGTTATCAAAATTCGCCAGAATTTCCCCCCACTAGAATTGAATATTGTCCTCAATATTCAAAGTCCCGGCTATTATGCCGACATTTTGAACGTAAAAAGTTTAGATTGAGGCAAGTGTGGGAACATCATAGTTTGAAAAGTGGGCTAAATAGCTAAAGCTTCTTAAATAGAAGCTATCACTTCTTTTAAAAATGATGATGATGATTTTTTTAATAATTTTTTTTTTCTGATATATATACAACAGCAGGGGTAACACCCCTACACTAAGGGTGAAAACCCCATATGCATGCTACTGTTTTTGTTTACCGAGTCGCTAGCTTGACTCGACCCCGAATTCAATGGTTCTTGGGGAAGCAAATGGATGAGAAAATCTCCATCAGACTTTCATTCAAGATGTGTGGACAAACATTGAAGTACATGAAAGTTCCACACCGATGAGATATGTACACCTGGCTCAAAAAATGATAAATGGAAATGCCGGGATCAAAGGTAGTGTCTTCATTCCCGAAGGAGTGAAGAAGAGAGGAAGTCACCAGGTAGGTGAAGAAAAGAAAGAAAATCATGATAACAATCATGACAAGATCTTCTTCCTCAGGATCAAGTGCAGTTGCACTCATTTGGATTTTATCGGTTAAGCTCTGTGGTTTGGAAAGCATCTCGGGTGGGAGGGTGGGAAAATTTGTCATGACTATGCAAATTGAGAACATCTCCCCCCGATCATGATTTTTCTTGCCATCCAAGTGATCATACTCCGGAGGAGTCATGATATGAGTGAGTTCACCGGAGAACTCCTCGTGAAGAGAATCAATCACATGATGTAAATCTGTGAACTCTTGTTCCGTTACAGACTCATTACTATCCTCGTTCTGAATATCAAAGATTGGATTATCAGAAATTAACGTGAATTCAGATTCGAACTCAAACAGAGGATTAGTGAAAGTTGTATTGAATGTTTCGGAAACAAGGTGATTAACATTCTCTTGTAGGCTTACGAGCTCAGAAGGTAATTCCACATAATTGATGTCTCTATAAGATAAAGAATTTTCATTACTATGTGAATCACTGAGCTCGAGGTTGGAATGAGAATTGAGTGATGGATCATGATATAAGAGACTTTCAATTTCTCCCAGATCAGTTTCGACATCAAAGAGATCATCATCACTTCCCGACGGAAGTGGATTGATGTGAGTGAGTTCATCGGCGAACTCCTCAAGAAGAGGATCAGAATGTGGATGTGATGCCTCAATATATTCAATGTCTCCATAAGATGTACAATCATCGTTAGAATCGGAGAAAGTCTCAAATTGATCTTTTGAACACTCAAGAGGGGAAGGGAAATCACACGTATGCTCAAGAATTCCCTGTGACTCACTTGGGATTAGGACAAGGTTCTCAACACTAGACTTTATGAATATGTCTGATTCTTTTGCAGGAACAGTGCTAAGATGCTCATCCCCCATGCTTAGAGAGTGAGTGGGAACTTTGGGTGTGATAACAGTAGATTGAGGGAGTTGAGAAGGACTAGCATACATGGATTTTATAAATTCCATTTGTTCTTCTGCTAGTAATTCCATCATAGTCTTTTCTCCCTGCGATTTTTGGATTGGCGGGATTTCAACTGATGTACTTGATGAATCTTTTTGAATAATAACAACGTTATCTTCATCATCACTGTCATCATCATAATCAAATAGAGCAGCATTGCGAAGATTGGCACGTATTTTAGCTGCTCGTTGCTCAGCCAGCAATTCTTCCATGCTTTTTCCAGAATCTCGTTCTTCAGCAAGTAATTCTGCCATAGTTTTCCCATGAGAATTTGGAATGAGTGGAAATTGTGGGGGTGTGGATGTGTCAAAACCGGAAGGTTGACATTGAAAATCATCATGAGGACTCCCACAATACGCACAAGAAGAACTTGGAGCATGGCGAAGTGAAATATTAGCTAACTCCTCCTTAAGTTCTTTAAATTTCTCAAGAACCTCTAGACAAAGATCTTTCGGGTATTAAGGAGTTGCTTGGATCATTTGGTACTGTAGAGGTTGGTTTTGATATGAGTTGTCATAATTGTTACAAGGAAATGGATTCCTTGTTTGACAATCAGAGCTAAAGTGTGGACCTCCACAGTACTCACAACAATATGATTGCTGTGACTGATTCGGTGAATAATATGGATATTGTTCATGTACAAAACTTTGATTGTTACCAGGAAACTGTTCATAGACAAACGTGTTCCTGGTTTGACACTCAAATCCTTGGTGAGGACCTCCACCTCCACAATATTCACATGAGATTTTGAGCCAAAATGAGATTTTGAGTAAAATTTGCATAAACTGAAATTCCACAAAGAAACTGAAATTTGCAGAGGGTGGAGTGGTTTTACAGTAAGTGGTAAAGGAGAGGGAAGTGGGTTTGACTTTTGGGTTGACCGGGGTTATTAACGGGGTGTGTTGGGTTGGATTTGTGTTTGGTTTTGGGTTAACAAACAAACAAGGGTCTGTTTGGCTTGTAGTTAAAATAAAACAAGGACCAAAGTTGTAATTAACTGAATTTGAGAGACTGAATTGGCAATCTTCCAAACTTATTATAGGGACCAAACTTGCTACCTTTTATTTATCCAAGGACCATAGATGCTAATTCTCCACTTTTGAAATTCCCGGCGGCCAAAATTGCCAAATGTTAAACTAGAGGGACCATTTTTGCCAAATCTTTAAAATTAATATCCAAGGGCCACAAATGTCATTCTTGATTCCTGGGGGACTGTTGTTGACTTTTCTTCAAAATATTTCTTCCAGGGACCATTTCTGACTATTTTGAAAGTAGAGGGACCAAACTTGTAAACTTTTGAAATTTTCCACTAAAGGACTAATTATGATAACTTGTGATTTTAAAAGAACCTTTGGTGATTTTTCTTGCAAAACAAATGCTCAGGGACTAATTTTGACAAGTTTTGAAAGTTGAGGGACTGAAACTGCCAATTATGAAAACTTGTTCGTTTTTCATATGTTTTTAAACATTTTGCATCTAAAACATATAAAACACACTTTTGGAATATTTTCACTATTTTGATGCATTATTGGGTGTTTTTGGATGTTTTGGCAGTTCAAATGTTACAAAAATGATGAGTATTTACACACTCATCAGCAAACCCCACTTGATTAACACCAGAGGCCTTCAAATGACAAAAGCCCCAAAATTTTCCAAACCCTAATTTTTCAAAAAATTAGGCGTTTTCAAAGAACCTTTAGATCTGACTAATATCTAATCAAATCTTTCAATTAACACCGTTTAAACAACTTATAAAAGTTAATTTTGAAAAAACCCCAAAGTTTTATGAAACCCTAAAATTTTAAATCGATATTCAGAGCAAGTTTATGCAACCTGGCTCTGATACCATGTAGAAAAATATAAACCAAACGATTTTATTAATGAAAACTTAAAGATTACAATCAAACTGTTCTCAAACAGATAAACAAATGCTTGATCTCAATCAAGTAAAACAACCAGAACAATAGAGAGAATGATAATAATTTTCTGGATGATACAAATGAGAGAGTAGGTCTAAATATATAAAAGAGATCAAGCACAAGTCATTTTCCATCAAAGAGACAGGAAAACGGCTAGAGCAAAACAAAACAACACCCTGGAGCATATGAGACACCCTAACGGGTGTATATCTTTCATCTTTTACATCTTTAGTCCTTCCTTGCATTCTTCATAAGTAAACAGCCACAAAACTTTGAGAGAAGACCAAAGACACCCTCCAATGTGTAACACAACTTCAAGAAGAACCAACTGGGACTAAAACTGAAAAGGGAAATATACCAAGTTAGTCCTTGTTGTTAATACCAGATATCGGATGAGTCCTTTTTCTCAACACACAACATATGATTTACTTGATGTAGAAAAGTCATGTATTGGAGTTGGCTGTCTCACTAAGGTCATAGTCGTGTTTGATGATTTTATCATGTCTTTTGTTTCCTTTGTTTCGGACTTAGATTAACCAAGATACATTTAAAGTTGTCTTTGTGCTTGCACCATGACTGCTAGAAAAATGTTAACCGATTCACTTGTCAATGCTTCTTTTGTCTCGTGACTTAAATTTATCTCCGTAATTTTCACCAAACCACAGCGACGATTTCTGTATTATATTTCTTCAAAACTGTCAGCTTTAAGTCTTTCTGTGGCTTTCTATACATTCTTGGGACGTTCTTTATTTTGACGTTATGACCTTTGTTGCAGGCACCTTATGTGACGCTGAAAAATTTAGCAGATTAGCTGCACAATTAGTAGCAGGAGGAAATGCATTGAAATCCGTAAAGGTGACATTATTAGCATCTGCGAGAGAATTCAATAATCTCGACACTGAGTTACTCCACACTATGGTCGGCAAAGGAACTGTATAAGTGAAGAACGGGTCGTTTTAGACGCGTCATCCAAAAAGCCCCCTGACATCATTCAAATCAAAGTTGAGGGGAAAGTGAAAGATGGGGACATGGGGTCCCACATTTGACAAAACTAGGCTCCTTAAAGTCGTGAGTTTAATAGGATATACTCATATTGTCCTTTGTAGACAGGTGGATCAACCTGGTATTATTGGGACAATTAGAAATATATTGGATGAAGATAACATGGGTCCTGGTATCCTAAGAACTTAAACAAGATAATGTGCAAACACCATCATCTCCAGCTCGTCTCTCGTTTTGATTATGCCATTGCACATTATCTTGTTTCGTACTCAAACATAAGGGTGGTTATCAAGTTGGATTGAGTTAAATTCGTCTCTTGCCGTCTTCTATTAACCATGTTCAGAGAATTTGTCAATGTTCAATTTTGGAGATACTGGAACTGTTTAAGACACGGCTAATGTGTTTCGTATTTAAGAAATGCTAATCAATAATACTTATCAAGAGATAGCGAAATCCTCTAATGATCAAGTTATGAAAAGCAGTAGATCATCTTATCTTAGAAACAAAGTTACCTTAATCTAGTGTATAATGTTGCAATCAACCTAGAGTTTATAATAATGTTGCAATTTAATCCGTTAACAAGCATGCCAAGAAATAGTTTGATTGTAATTAACACATCTTTCTTAAACACGCAATCATATTTGAACATGCTGTAACAGAAATCTGAGCATGAAGTATCCTTTGGATCAAAAATTTCGTATGTAGGAAGTCATCCCTCATCTAAAACGTCCCACTAACCATTGCTTGTTCAGTTCTCGCACCACCATCGACAATTACTAGGTATTCCACGTCTTTCGTTATATCGTTTCAAAGAGGAATGCACAACATTTTATTTAAATGAAAGTGGTTATAACTTATAAGTCTTATAACTTACAAGTAGACTGGTCACCTGAACCTAAGAAACTTAACTTACATCTTGATAGAATCAAAATGGTTATATAAGTATTTGGCAACCAGTCCAGCAACCTGTCTGGATGGTGTAGTCGGTTATCACGCTAGTCTCACACGCTAGAGGTCCCCGGTTCGAACCCGGGCTCAAACATTTTAGGTTTTTGATGAGTATTTTTGTGGTATACGAAAAATGATACAACTCATTGAAGTAGCACAACTTTATTTTAGGGCTAATGATTTTAAAATGCATATAACTTGTCGAGGTGAGTTATTTTAGAAATTAAGTTTTTCTTGCAAACTGAGGGACAAATTCCCACCATCCATCTAGTTTGATCTAATGGTAGGGATTAACCTAAGATTTAATAGGGCAACCTAAGTCCATGTTTTTTTTTCTTGTCTTTTTTATTTATTCTTTTTTTTCTTTCTTTTTTCTTTTTTTGTCTTTTTTTACTATTCACGTATTTCATTTCATTTTTTTTTCAAATTGACGATTTTTTTTCCTTTTTTTCTTTTTTCTTCTTTCTTTTTTCATTTGTGCATTAAAGTATTCACGCTTTTTTTTTCACCCTATTTTTTGTCTTTTTTTAATTCACTCTTTTTCTTTTTTTAAAAAAAAATTCAAACGTTTTTTTTTTCTTTTTCTTACGTTTTCTTCTGTTTTCATACTTTTTTGTCGGTTTTCATACGTTTTCATCCGTTTTCTTACGTTTTTGACCGTTTTCGCCCGTTTTCATATGTTTTGGCCAATTTTCATCCATTTTCATACGTTTTTGTCTGTTTTCATACGTTTTCGTCCGTTTTCATACGTTTTTCTCTGTTTTCATANTTTTTTTTTTCTTTTTCTTACGTTTTCTTCTGTTTTCATACTTTTTTGTCGGTTTTCATACGTTTTCATCCGTTTTCTTACGTTTTTGACCGTTTTCGCCCGTTTTCATATGTTTTGGCCAATTTTCATCCATTTTCATACGTTTTTGTCTGTTTTCATACGTTTTCGTCCGTTTTCATACGTTTTTCTCTGTTTTCATACGTTTTCTTCCGTTTTATGATGTTTTTATCCGTTTTCGCCTGTTTTCTTACGTTTTCGCCCGTTTTCGTCCGTTTTTGTTTGTTTTCATACGTTTTCGTCTGTTTTCTTATGTTTTCGTCCGTTTTCGCACGTTTTAATACATTTTCATCCATTTTCTTTCTTTTTCGTCCATTTTCATACGTTTTCGTCCATTTTCAGACGTGCTTTTATGCTTTCATACGTTTTGTCCGTTTTCATACATATTCATCTGTTTTCTTGCGTTTTCATCCGTTTTCTTACGCTTTCGTCCATTTTCAGACGTTTTCATTCGTTTTCTTACATTTTCATTCGTTTTCGTCCGTTTTCATCCGTTTTCTTTCATTTTCGTCAATTTTTTTTATACATTTTCATCCTTTTTCATATGTGTTTTTACACTTTCATTCGCTTTCATCTGTTTTATTCATTTTCGTCCATTTTTAAATGCTTTTGGCCGTTTTCAGACGTTTTTCATATGTTTCTGAATATCATAAGAGATATTCTATGATATACAGAATATCACAAGTGATATTCAGTGATATCCTGAATACCACAAGTGATTTTTTGAATATCACATGTGATATTCTTTGATTTTCTGGATATCACAAGTGATATTCTAAGTACCACAAATGATATTCTTAATATTATAAATGATATTATGTGATATTCAGAATATCCCAAGTGATATTCAGAATATCACAATGATATTCAGAATATCACTTGATATTCTGAATATCACAAGTGATTTTCTGAATATCACAAGTGATTTTCTGAATATCACAAGTGATTTTCTGAATATCACAAGTGATTTTCAACTAATGTTTTATAAGTGAATATCACAAGTGATATTCTGAATATCACAAGTGATATTCTGAATATCACAAGTGATTTTCTGAATATCATAAGTAATTTTCAACTAATGTTTTGTAACATAAAAATCACAATTGATATTCAGAAAACCAAAAGAGATAGATATTCAGAAAATCACAAGTGATATTCAGAAAATCACAAGTGATAGTGTGAATATCAATTGTGATATTCAAAACGTATGAAAAACGTATGAAAATAGACGAAAACATTAGAAAATCACAAGTGATATTCAGAAAATCACAAGTGATATTATGAATATCACTTGTAATATTCAGAAACGTAAGAAAACAAACGAAAACGTAAGAAAATGGACGAATACGTATGAAAACGGACAAAAACATATGAAAGCGCAAAAGCACGTATGAAAATGGACAAAAACAATGGATGAATATAAAGGAAAATGGATGAAAACGGACAAAAACGTATGAAAATGAACGAAAACGAACGAAATCGGACGAAAACGTATGAAAACAGAATAAAATAATGAAAGCGTAAAAACACGTCCAAAAACGGACGAAAACTTATGAAAAATGGATGAAAACGGACGAAAACGTATTAAAACGAATTAAAACGTATGAAAACAAACGAAAACATAAGAAAACTGGCGAAAACGTATGAAAACGGACGTAGACGGGCAAAAACGTAATAAAACGAACGAAACCGCAGGAAAATGGACGAAAAACAGACAAAAACGTGTGAAAACAGACAAAAACGTCAAGAAATGGACGAAAACATAAAAAATGGACGAAAACGTATGTAAACGGACAAAAACGTCTGAAAATGGATGAAAACGTTTATAAACGTATGAAAACGACACACTTATATAAGACGAACGAAAACGATTGAAAACGGATGATAATGTAAAAAAACAGACGAAAACAGATTAAAACGGTTTGAAAAGAGACAAAACTTAAAAAAACAAACGAAAATGTTTGAAAACTGACAAAAACGTGTGAAAACGGACGAAAACGTATAAAAACGAACGAAAACTTTTGAAAACGATGAAAAAGTGTAAACGGAAGAAAAAGTGTAAAACGGAAGAAAAACGTTTGTAAGTAGACGAAAGTGAAGAAAAAAATGGACAAATTTGAAAACAGACAAAAACGTATATAAATGGACAAAAACGTTTAGAAACAGACGAAAACGTATGAAAGCGGAAAGAAAAATACGTTAATATTTAAACAAAATGATATTAGAATAAAAAACGTGATTTTTTTTTTAAAGAGAAAAAAATGACTTTAAAAATAACTATTAAAAAAAAAGACAAAAAAAAAGCGGAAAAAAAAGATAAAAAGAGTTTGAATAGAAAAGAATAGACAAAAGGAGGGGAAAAAAAAAAAAAAAAAAAAAAAAAAAAAAAAAAAAAAAACGTGAATAGAAAAAAAGTCAAAGAAAAAAAAGAAAAAAAAAAGACATGGATAGCGAAAAAGAAAAAAAAAAGAAAAAAAGGAAAATAAAAAAGAAAAAAACAATGAATAAATAAGAAAACAAAAAAGACAAGAAAAAAACATGGACTTAGGCTTCATTTTTAAATCTTAGGTTAATCCCACCATTAAATCAAAACCAGATGGATGGTGGGATTTGTTCCTCAGTTTGTAGCAAAAAAACTAGTTTGCAAAATAACTTTTCTCATAACTTGTCAATTTTGTGTTTGTAGTTTTTTATTATTATATTATTATTATATTATTATTATTATTATTATTATTATTATTATTATTATTATTGTTGTTGTTGTTGTTGTGTTCTATAATAAAAATTGATAGACGCCTCATAGCTCTTGGAAACAACCTCAATTTACCATTTATACACTACGTACGACGGGTTATACTGCCGTATTCCGTTTAGTATATGTATTGATCAAAAGTCAAAACTGTAGACGAGACTTTTATAATTTAAGACATTATCAGTGTATCACTTGGCTTGATAGCTTGACAAGATTAATCCACTCATGCTTGATTTCGGTTCTAGTAAGGCTCGAGCTCACACCCAAAGCTTAAATTTTATGATAAACATTAATTTTGATAATCAAAATCATCATATTTAAAAAAAAAAAAAAAAAAAAAAAAAAAAAAAAAAAGCTATCTATGAAAAAAACATATCTATTTGATTATTTTACCAATATGTATGTTAGGCTTTAGATTGTTTATATAAATATGTATAATAATAATTATGTTCTTAAAAACTCGAAAAGCTCGATAAAAGCTCGACTCGGCTCGTTATGAGTTTCGAGCCGGTTTATTGGGCCCGGGCTCGGGTTTGAGCTCGATAAATGCTCGACTCGATCAAGTCAAGCTCAAGATCAAGCTCGAGCTCGAATTGTTTGATAAAAGCTTAGCTTGTTTGTAACCTTAGTTGAGAAGGGTATTAAGCAAAGATATATTAAAATCTAATATTATGGGAAGTTACCTTATTTTTGATAATTCTTAAATTAAGTGACTTATAATCCAAGCTAAACTTCTTTGTATAAATACCCAAACAAATAAGAAACAGAGAGAAAAGCAAGAGTTTTATCAATTCGAGCCACCTTCAGGTAATTTAAATTATTTGATTCATAATAATAGGTTGAAATCATCATGATGATATTCTGAAATTTTGTGTGAGTTTTATTCGTTGATGGTGATGATATCAAGTTTATAAAAACAGGAGTCGATGATAAATATTTATGTTGTTAAGAACTACGTACTCTTTTTTATCTACCACCTAATAAGTCCTAAGCTTAGGTTAGTGTATCTATGTTTATATTATCTTCCTATTGGTTTCTGAGTTATACTTATATATGTAGTTACGTGCTCATACTTTGTGTGGTTTAACTTACGGTTTGCCGCATGTGACATTGTCGTTATTGCGTTAGAAACTAGCAGGGCAGTCCATGAATTTTTGAAAATTTTAAAGGCTAGCTCTGGACGAAATTACATGGTTAGGTCTTTCGAGAAAAATTATTATATGTAGTATATAAAGTGTCACAATTTATTAGATACAATGTAATTAGTTTTCTAAACATTCAACATAGTACTCATTTAAGGTTCTTTATCATCTAAACATTGTTTTTCTTCGTGAAAAATATGTGTACACATGCATATAATTGTTAACGGAACAAATTTTGATGCCCTTAAAATTTTGGAGACCCAGAGAGGTCGTCCACCATGCACACCATCAAAAACGGCCCTAGAAACTAGTACGAGTACGTTTGTTACTGTTACAAACATATAGGCATCTCTCTTTTTGAATCTGAAGATTGGAATGTTTGTCTAAATATATAATATATGATGTTATTCATGTCACGATGCTAATCAGGAAACCTTGTATGACACAGACAAGAAAACCATGGCGGTTTCTCTACCACAAGACTTAATCTTGTTTCAGATGCTAACAAGGATTCCAACAAAATCTGTAGTCCGTTTTAAGTGTGTCTCCAAACAATGGAACTCGTTCCTAACATCACACAGGTTCAAAGAGATGCACAACGAGCTCAACCTTCTAAAAGACTACGTATACCCCCATCTAGAAGACCAAAACCTTTTCTTTCTTTCTAAAAAAGCAGCAACGTTCTACACCATCGACTGTGAATCGCCACCTGATAATGCTCCCTGCAGCCGCCCTTTACCACAATTCGTAGCCCATCCTCCTGAATATATGTATATACTAACATCTTTTCATGGGCTGGTATGTTTAGGTCTAGAAAAGAGTGTACCCAAAAGAAAAAAGAATGTACGTGGAGACTTTGATATTATTTTGTGGAATCCTATGACAAGTGAGTATAAAAGGTTGTCTAAACCATCCAATCCTGATCATATTGAATGCTACGAAAGTCATGGAAGTGGATACGGACTGTATTACTGCTCAGGCGAAGACGACTACAAGCTTCTAGTTGTAACAAAGTCTGGCAACGCTTACATATACTCTTTGAAATCCGACTCATGGAGAAAGTTAGACACGAAGCCCCCCTTTCGAGAAGATTTTAGACCAGGTTTTTGCTTGAACAAAAATGTCTATTTTCTGTCTGATGACATTATAACTGAAGGTTCAATGAGGTTTGACAGAAAGCAAAAAGGTTCCATAAGATACAAACCCCCCCTTTGCCTGATGGTGGTATGTATGCACCAGACTCCACCACCATTACTGTTCACAAAGGGTCCATTCATTTATGTGCCATTTATGAGTCCACCTGTATCGAGCTGTGGAAGTTTATTGCAGATGGAGATATCTGGAGAAAGGCGGTAACTTATCGGCTCCTGCCCAATCATTTTATTTCTCATTTGTTTCCAGTGCACCTGCTGAACAACGGAAACTTGCTCATGTTAGATGACAGTCGTATTTGCCAAGTAGAGCTCACAAAGAAAAAGTATACGAAAGACAGCCACAAGAGCAAATGCAAAAATAAAAGCACAGGAAATTACCATGACGAATACAAATTGTTGTATTACTTCGACTTTACAGTGGGTTGGCTTGAAGAAGTCATATACACCGAGACGTTTGTGTCACCTAACCAATATATGAAGTAGCATATATCTAGTTATCACCATCATACTCTTTCAAAATGATTATAATGTTTGTTTAATTTCCGTGTAGGAAAACAAACATGTTTTTTTCCTAAAAGTCGAGTCAATAAAAAAAATCAAGATTGGTCTGTTTGATTAGCTCAAGTTCAGTTTATAATCATTTATTAAAGATATAAAGAAATACCTTTTTGAAACATAATCATTTTTCCATTGCACATCTTTTAAAAGAAACATGACGACATTGTTTAGATATGAATTTAGTCATATGAATTAGGTTTCTATATCATTACTCAATATTAAAATATATACCTCCTTATAATAGGTGTATGCGTCACTACAAGAAAAAGTGTGTTTAGTGACGAGAATTTAGTGACCTCTTTTATTTTGGTCACTATTTTGGCCATTTAGTGACGACATAACCCTCGTCACTGATTTTTGGTCATTTGTAAATTATTAGTGACGAGCCAGATGGTCACTAATTATTGACCGAACTACATGTGGAATATATTTGATTCATAATATAGATAAGTTTATTAGCCACTGATTTAACAAAATAATAATAATAATAACTGACTAAAATCATTGTTGTAAAAATGAATTTATATACATTTTGAAACATTTTATTATGGCAAGATAAGTATAAATAGATGTAAAAATACAGTAAAATTTTTTTTGTAACATTATGCCAAATACTTGCGAGACCTGGACCAAGGTTAATGACAAGGTAAATTTCCGAGTGTGCGTGAGACCACACATGGAGAATTTGCAGTTTCTAAGTTAGACGACTTAAGTAAGTTGATGCGTGAGACCTAGAGCTTACGGCATGAGATGGGATGAAACATGCTTACATTGCAAATTGATGAATCAATTTGATGTAAATCCCATAATTTTCTAGGAATTGGAAAACTTGTTTGCCAATTATTGTTCGACAGATTACCATCTTTTATAAAGATTCACTATATGGCAGATCAACTGACGTAGTGAAATTATGAAAAGTTGGATCCTAGGTTTTCAAGAAAATTATTTGGTTATATTAATATTTCCATGGGTATTATATTTTCTTGAAAACATGTATTATCGAAAATACTAAAATTGAATTTTGAAAATTCTTTTAAATGTATTAATGCAACATTGAACCGTAAACATGAGTTATTCTTTTCACAAGTAAATTGATCTACACCCGTATGGGTTTTTGGTTAGGATCAACTTTACGAAAAGAATAAACATAGTCTTCTTTCCATATAGAGAAGTGTGAGACTCAATCCTAATCTTTTTCATTGATGAGAAAGGTATAATAGGATAATTAGAATTGTCTATGTTCTAAATACATAACTCATAGCAATCTTTAATAGTAAGATGATTTGCACTTTATGAGTTATTAAAATAGAAACTAGGTTAATTACCGCAAAATGGTAAAAGACAAACTAGCATATTTTATCTAGTTATTTTACTTTGACCATTTAAAGATACTACATACAATTGTTGGAATAGTAGATCTATTCAGGAAGAAATTGCATGCCAATTTTTTTCAAGTTAATTATGTGGAATGTGATGAATCACATTTATGTAGTAGAATACATTCTTTTAGAACCTATATAATTGTTGGAATGGGTTTTTCTCAAAAGATGTAGGAAAGTAAATAGTACACTATTTCCTTTCACTGATTAAATGAAACATTTACAATGTTGTCAAATTCAGTGGGAGTATTGTGTGCCTATTACAGAATGAGGGATTATTGAATGTTCTCTAATTCAGTGGGAGTTATAAGACTTTTGTCTTGATTGTATATCTTAGATTATCTTTTGTATATCTCAAGATAATTACTTTCCAAAATATAGACTTTAATATTTTCAAGGATAGTCATGTACGTTTCCTTGATTGATTTAGTGATTCTAAATCTACTAGTTATGACACAAATCATATTGTTCACAATAACAAATGCGTGCGTGTTGTTTATGTGGTACTTGATGTTGTTCCATGCACAAGTGGGAGAAATCTTGATTGTGTGCAAGGTACAACACATAGTAATATGATTTAAAGGACTCTCTTAACTACATAGTAAGAGACTATAGTTCTAATAAGTATTACAAGACTTATAATAAAGTAAGACGTTAACTTGTTATGGTCTTTTAATTAAGACATATACAAGAAGTCATTGAGTTGATCAAAGATTAATAACGTGTAATGGGATTATAACAGTTTATGTCTTCTTATAGAAACATGAACAAGAAGTAACTTGATTAATAAGTACTTAGGTTATAAAGCATGCAAAGTGGCTTGGAAATTCTATTTTATCATTAAGCTGCTTTAGTTGGTAAATAGACAAGCTATAAGATATAAGTTTATCTTTCATATTGATAGATTGTCTGACAATATGAGTCCTAATAAAATACCATAAGTTTATGATATATTTGGTTAGGAGAATCAAACTTTATTGTTATTGTTTGATTAAAGATAACTATAACTTCTTTCTTCCAAAAGTTATCAAGGTTAGAAAATTGAGTATGAATTTAATATACTCAATTAGACTCCTAGAAGATTTACAAGACATCATGGAATGTGATGAATCACATTAAGTCTTAAAAGTTGAAGTTCTGAATTTGTTAAGCTACTTATGTGTAGGTCATTAACAAAAGAATGTCGGAAATGTCAATGTGTACTTGTAATATCCCAAAAAGAGAAAATTGGATTGTTGCTCTTATTGCTAAGTATTTATAGATAGTCTATAGATTACTAAAGGCAAGTGGGAGTTTATTACAAAATACATAATCTTCTAAAAACACACTAGTAAAGATCATGATGAGACTTAACATGTAAATGATAAACCTCATGATAATGGAATTATCATTCATAGATCCACTTGGATATCTCAGGTATTTGATTAATATGCTGGGAATTATATGATGAAGTATTACCAAATAATGGATTACTCATACTATGAATGTTATAGATGCTGTTCATAAAGATATTCAAATTTTACAAATTTGATTTATCTTAATTCTTAATAGTTAGAGAATGATGATGAGTTTATTCAAAGATAATGTAACCCTAGTGGTTTAAATCTTTGTTAAAACTCATATGGACAAAATTGTATACATATTTTAATGTATGTCTTATGACAAGATTATTAATCATATTTAAGCAATTAACTATGATTGATTACTCTTTCCTAAGCACATTAAAAATCCAAAGATGGTAATTGTCATATTTATATGAATATGAAATTTGACAATAAATATCAAAACTCTTTCTTGAATGATTACTTGAGCGAGGACGATAAGTAATCAAAAGGAGTTTATGAATTCAAATAAATCTTTGGAAGTATACAAAGTGCAATGCATCTAGGAGATTACTCTTATGTTTAATTAATAATCAATGATTTGATTTATAATTGAAATAAGATAATCTAAGTATTCCTGAAAGCTAGTGGGAGTATAAGAAGTAACATTCCATATAAGTAAAATGTTAAGTCTTATTGGAATGAAAATTTACTTAGATGATTTAAAAAATAAAACATACAACCTTAGAACAAAAGTTTATTATTTAATAAACTTGTGTGGTAAATAAATCTAATAGAATATGATATATCATTTTGAAAGACTAAATTGATATATATATATATATATATATATATATATATATATATATATATATATATATATATATATATATATATATATATATATATATATATATATATATATATATATATAACAGGAGGCGTTACACATAGATAAATCAAGAAAACGCCATGTCATTGCCCAGTAATTCATTATCAGCCATGTCATCAGATTCTGGCCATGTAAGCAATTTTTTTTTTGTTTTGTATTTTTTTAATTTATTTCGAAAATCTGTACAGTGGTTTGGTGTAGATTAAAACCGGAATAAATTTGTGTAAAAAGGACGCTAATGGGATTCGAACTTCGGTTTCCACTAACATTAACAAATGTCTCAACCACTAGAGCAAACAACATTTGGTTTACAATTTGCAAATAAAAATTGATAAAGCTATGCAATGTCAAGCTTAATCCCTACAATTTTGGCATCCTTAATAAAACATATACGTAAAAAAATAGCAGTTCATCCATAATATACTTTTTCTAACCCTAATATCTTTTTTTCTCACAATCGTTCATCCATAATATACCTTTTCTTAATTATTTTCACTACATGCTAATTGATTGACTAGCTTCATGCTCAACCGATAATTTCATAATGTTGTTGTGGCCCGTGAACATCAAATCTTTGTGGTCTATGTGGTGATTTAGATGACAAGCTGAATTGATTTGCAACCCATATCATTCTATGTAACCCTAAAACAACTCCATTCTGCAACCCTAAAACTCAAGACATAAACAATACGATGAGGTAACTGAAGATAAATTGTTTGTTCAATAATGTAAAATAAACTCTTATGTGGTTCATGTTTATGTTAACAGGTGCAATTTCTGTTTGTAGCCTCAATGGATGGCTCCTGAAGTTATTCGTAATGAGCAACATATGAAAAGTACGTTAATATCCTGAATTTGATTTATTGGAGTGTAACTCATAGTCCCTCATTGGCTACTTGCAGATTGACCCAGGCCATCGCTATGGCCATAAATCACACCTTTACTATGATCTATGGTTCAAAAGGGAAAGAAATCAACCTGTTACTAATGTGCAAAAGTTAAAGGTCATCATTNGCAGTTCATCCATAATATACTTTTTCTAACCCTAATATCTTTTTTTCTCACAATCGTTCATCCATAATATACCTTTTCTTAATTATTTTCACTACATGCTAATTGATTGACTAGCTTCATGCTCAACCGATAATTTCATAATGTTGTTGTGGCCCGTGAACATCAAATCTTTGTGGTCTATGTGGTGATTTAGATGACAAGCTGAATTGATTTGCAACCCATATCATTCTATGTAACCCTAAAACAACTCCATTCTGCAACCCTAAAACTCAAGACATAAACAATACGATGAGGTAACTGAAGATAAATTGTTTGTTCAATAATGTAAAATAAACTCTTATGTGGTTCATGTTTATGTTAACAGGTGCAATTTCTGTTTGTAGCCTCAATGGATAGCTCCTGAAGTTATTCGTAATGAGCAACAGATAAAAAGTACGTTAATATCCTGAATTTGATTTATTGGAGTCTAACTCATAGTCCCTCATTGGCTACATGCAGATCAATCCAGGCCATCGCTATGGCCATAACTCGCACCTTTATGTGGCCAATAATGTAGAGATAGGGTATTTGATGATCTTTGTATTTATGTGGCCAATAATCCCATCAGGTACACACATTCTGTTTATATGCATAATATTATTGTTTGATTGTTGTTTATTTGTATAATTATGCAACTATACTCAATCAAAGGTATGATATGTTCAGTTTATGTTGTGTTCTTCATCATTATATTTGTCTTCATCATAATATTTATGCAAATCTAAGTATAAAGAGATCAAGCATTGTCATATGCAATGTGTGTGTGCGTCACTTCTGGAAACTTTTTGCCTAAAAGGGTAGCAAGAGACTGAGGTTTCATTATATTTATTTTTTTATATTGTAGCAATGGTGTGACCAACATATTGCAACCGAGGATGCCAAAGATGACAGCTTTCGGCCTCTCGGTGGTGATTGGTAAGCAACCCAATCTCACTAATCTCATGTCCTAATTTCGATAACCCAAGCTCAAACCTAACATTCAGGTCATGTTCCTTACAGGGACAGTAAGCTGACAAGACTCCTACGAGACTCACTTGTGGGAAGCCAAACTTGCATCATTGCAACGGTTTCTCCATCTGCTCATTGTCTAGAAAAAAACATAAAGTACTCTAGACTACGCACATCGTGGTAAAAACATCAAGAACAAACCAGAGGTCAGCATGGATGATATTCTATAACCTCATTTTTATGTTTATAGATACCCTTGNGTGGGAAGCCAAACTTGCATCATTGCAACGGTTTCTCCATCTGCTCATTGTCTAGAAAAAAACATAAAGTACTCTAGACTACGCACATCGTGGTAAAAACATCAAGAACAAACCAGAGGTCAGCATGGATGATATTCTATAACCTCATTTTTATGTTTATAGATACCCTTGATGTATCTGAATTTTACATTCTTTATTGCAGGCAAATCAGAAAATGTCTAAAGCTATGCCGCTCAAAGATATGTATTTGGAAATCGAAAATGAAACAAGGTTTGAATCACAATAGCATTACCCATAATTTGTGGGATAATCAAGAATGATTTAACGTTGCTTATAAATCTTTATCGTATTCCAATCTATGCAGATCTCAGGGCAGCTAGGGAAAAGAACGGTGTCTATATTCCGAATGAAAGATTTGCATAGGATAAGTTGAAAAAAACGCATGCATCAAACCTTTAATATTTACTTTTTTGCCAAATCTATTTCATTACCAAGTTTTATGGTCAACAATATTGTTTATTTATATGATGTTATATTGATGATGCATTATTATTACAGCTTAAGAATGAAAAGATATAGCAACTGGAGATTGATCTAAACATCAGTGAGAAGGTAGCATTAGTTCTTCATTTTGCAACAAAACTGTTAGGCTTGCTGCAAGTAGATCAATGAATATCGTTTTATAATTTCAGGAAGTAAATAAATATCGCGAGCTCTACGAAAGTGAACACAAAAAGAGGTTGAGTTGTGAGAGTGACCTTAAAGATTGCAAGGTATGTGTATGTAATGAGCTGTTAACTTTCGGCTATAAACTTCATCGATGGATTCGTATAGCTCCTTTGTATATTGCATTCAGGGAAATTTGGAGAACAAAGGCCTTGCTAGATATTCAAGGAAAACATAGGGATGCCATGTTAATGTTGAAGAAAAAGGAATTCATCATATCCAAACTTCTAGATTCAGGTGGAACATAAATCTTGACTTCAACACCTTTCTACTTCGTCTTTCAATATGATGCCTTCTTAATATTATTTTTTTGAACTTCGTCATATAAACAGAGAACTATCATAATCTTCTGCTCTACCAATCCAATCTGCTCTTCCATCTGAAAAATTATGGAGTGTGTCAACTATAGGATTAGCACATTTGTGATTTGTATACTGCACTTATTTTATTCGATGGTTGATCAATTGTGTTCAATGCAGGCCATGGATCATGAGAATTAGAGAAACAAGAAAACAAGGTATAGAGTTTCAAGAAATTCCAAGGTACACATTTTGATTTATTATTCTTGACTGAGAATCCAGACATGTTTAATACTCGCTTTCGTATGCAATATGTGCTCACGCACACAGTCACATGAACTCCTCACTCTACCAAGTTAGTTACAAATCTGTGACCTCCCATCAGTTAATGTTTCATACAAGCTACATCGGCTGGAAATAGTATGCCATCGTACCTTTATATTTATATAATCGAGTTTATGTTATAGATATAATTTAATATTTTGCAAGTCTTCAAATGTCCAACTATAATCATTGTTGTCATCATCAGGTACCTGAAAACCAACTATTTCGACTCATTGCAGGTTATGTCAGTTCGCCTGCAACTTAAGTTTGTTTAAGGAGTGTTTGGGTAAGCTTATCTTGACAACTTAAATTTAATTTTTATTTTTTTCCAAAACAGTTTATGAGCTTATGCATTATGAGAATACATTCAATTACATTATGTTGTATTAGGATACACCTCGATTAGTTTATAAGATTATGTGTAATTACCAAAAAAATTTGATCTTTAAAAGTCAGTTTCTTTTGATCATCTACATCTCCTCTTTTGATCAACTACTTCAACCCCCTTTTTTTAGTTAAATTAGTTGCACTAAATGTTAAAATCTGTTTATTTTTTGATCCATGTAGTTCTTACAATGACTCTGTAAATATTGTTTTGTTGTTGCTGTGTAAATGGGTGTTTGGTTGATGCCCTGTCTTGCTCTCTCTGAATGGGTGTGTTACACCAGATACATAATGATTTTGTATGTTTCAGGAATTTGATATACATGTAGAATCTCGAGCTGCGTATAGAGCGGAATTCGACAAGAAAATAAAGGAGAAAGAGATGATATACAAGAGATACCGAGATGAGGCAGAGTCTGCCAAGATGGTACTATTACACTATTTATTCATTAACAGAAAACTTCCTCAGTTATTGTCTTTTCAAAAGAGGTAATTTTTGAAATATCATTCTATTAGTGTTTCAATATACATCTAATTACCTTCAAAGTCCATACGGAATTTAATGTATACATGTCACAACTATGAAGCACAAGACGGATATGATGCAAGTGAGTTCAGGAATCTACTCTGATCAGGCATCTTCTGCTAATGCTTAGGCGCAACATACGACTGAGAGTACGTAAGGATATAGACAAATATTCTTTAGGCAAGGTATGGCTTCATCATAATTTTTTTTCATTATTTTACTTAATAACTTCTTATGCTCTTATACAGATCCGACTACCGAGTATATCAAGCTAGGTGTCTGTAATCAAGTATGTGAACATTGCGGTGCTCTTTTTGGGTATGACGAGCGGTTACACAGTCATTCCAAAGGTCGTGCAATTCCACTGGTGATTCATTAGCCAAATGCGCCAAAATTGATGAGTCAAATTGCGTCAACCGGGTCAGTTTTGGTTAGTAATTTTTTTTCGTCTCCCAGGTTGATTTGGGAAACCCTTATATTTCTAACTGAAAATACACTTACATTTTGATCGAGAATCAATATACGGAGGGGAACTAAAGATGAACCTCTTTTCATAAAGAAAAAACTGACAATTGTTAAGCAAATTACAACTTCCAGGTCGTAAAACACAGGTCGCCATAGAGGATTATTTTAAGTCAAAAACATGTAAGAATATTCGGATGGGTTTATGAGGGTGAGTTTATCATTTTTATGGTTTATATATTTTTTTTTTCAACAAATGCAAACGAAAGAAATAAGCAGCTTATGCTTCATTAGACTTGGATTTTCTGCATCCTGCCTACATTTGAAATTTGACAAATGCAAATCTGTTTGCGAACCTAATAAAAAATAGTTTTCTTTCATGTTGCACAAACGTAGGAACTACTCATCAGGCTTTCTGAGGAAACACAAATCATTAAAAACGCTGCAACGTCAAATGTTTCTGTGATTCTTAGAAATATGGTCTATGTAATTTTTTTTAAGGGTGCTAAAAGGGGTGGTTTACACAGGCTGTATAATGGGTCGGGTTGAAGTGTCGGTATCATTTGTCGGTTCGGGTAAATGTGTCAGTAGAACTTTTTGCTTTCACCTTGCTCGGGCTCCAATCAACTGAATCTCAAAAAACAACCTTCGGATGCATATATTTCATTATTCTAAAATAATACACTAAAAGAATAAAACCAACACCTTAAAACATAATTTTACGTTAACTAAAACCAAAAACTTAAAACCGACACCTTAAAACATAATTTTACGTTAACTGAAACCATCCAAATTATCGTTGTTTACCCATGAAGCTAACTCTACGATATTCCATTAGAACTAATTAACCAATTATAATTAAAAGTCATGCCCGCCCATCGGGCGGGCTTTGAAGTCTAGTATATATATATATATATATATATATCTATATTATATATAACAGGAGGCGTTACACGTAGATAAATCAACAAAACGTCACCTCAACGCCATGTAATTGTGTTTAGCATCCATGTCATCACATTGTGTCCACCTAAGCATTTTTAATTATTTATTTAATTAATTTCGTTTTTTCCACAAAAAAACTCTTGCATGGATTCGAACATAAGACCTTCTTGATATTATGTGGCATCTTAACCACTTGATAACCACTAAACCAACATCTTTTTTGTTTTATATTTTGCAACACTTAATCTATAAACCTCTATGATTAGATTTTGGCTAAATAGATTATGCACAAAGACTATTAAATCCAATAATAATCCAAAACATATTATCCATCTTTAATTTTACGTAAATAATTATCAGTTCATTCATAATAACTTTGTCTCAAAACCCTAATATCATGTTTTCCTCTAATCCCTAAAACATGATCGACAAAAAATAAAATCATCAACCAACCATGGTGGCTGAGGTATAACTGATCGTTTCATTATGTACGGGAGATGAGGATGTTGAATCAGAAAGTTGTGATTCAGAATCAAGCGACACCTCTAGATTTGTCAAAGATCACTGAGATGAGGCTTGTGCCTTCTGATCCTACTCAATGTATACTTGACATCTCTTGGCTCTGTCTATATTACAGTATAATTTTCTAACCGGTTAATATTGTTTTTTTAATAGTGGACACCCTTATTGAGGTATTCTGTGAATGTGCAGAGCTAATGTTATTAACATGAAACCTTGCAGTGCGAAAGTCTAATAGTATGAAGAGATCAAACAGGTATTCTTTTTTTAGTTTATATTTGTAATTTTCTTAACCACCCTTTTATATTGATCTATTTTTGGTGGTCATGGTGAATGAAGATTTTTGCAAAATATGCGAAAGCAACAATCAATTAACCACAATTGCTATTCAGGATTGTTTAAACTTTTATATTGATTATGGCTATTGCATGTCGTTTGTTTATAGTATAGCCTATACATAATTAAAAAGTTAGCTGATGCAGGTACTTTGCGCCATTCTTTTCATCGCCAACATGTCCTAGCCTCAAGCCGGTCCTGAGGTAACCCTAACAAGCACACTTTATCTTATAGTCAATTTGTGTAATTGTGTTACAATTCAGGTGTAAAGTGGATCACGTAACTAGACATCATATTAGTAGTTTATATTTACAGGCACATGGGTGTATGATTTGTGAAATATGGTTGGATTTAGCTTCCTCAATGATCGCTTTTGTGGCGGCAATTAGCGTCGCTAAAAGAGTGACTGAATCGAATGAAGCCGAGACTTGGTAATCTATGAAGCTAAATACACTATGGCTCTTTTTTGTTTTTCACAGTTGTTCTAAACTATGATGTCATCTGACAATATATTTTGTTTTCAGAAACATTTAAATACATCTCTTCGCAACTCATTACCAGAAGCAATGCCCACAGATGGTCCTATTTGAAACTCCCATTGCAAACCACTCGAATGTAAGTTTTAAATTTTTTAAATATATTATTAAAGAAGTAGGTAATAATGTATAAAAATTTACTAGACCAGAAAGTAGCAACAAGCAATATTATCCACACTATGACATCTTCATGCCATGGATATGCAGTTAGTGTTTTATTTTTCCGAAATGTTTTATATTGCAGGTGGTAAGTATCATCCCGCTGAATGATGGGGCTGCTCCAAAGTTTGCTCAAGGAGCTGCATAGATTGTTTTCTGTTAATCTGTTTTCAGAAGCCATATATGTGATATTGGAATTACCTAGGCATTTGCATATTTTTAGGAAGTGCCATATGATTTTTGTCACGTGAACATTTAAGAGTTATTCTAAAGGTAGCATTTCGATGTTGCAACCTTTCATTTGCACTTAAACAGGCTGCTTTCCCAGCACAAGATAATAGATTGGATGCTCTAATGTTATGTATGGATGAGGTGTTTATGTATCTAGGAGAGAACTTAAAACGAACCCCTTAAAGCATGTCTAAAAAGGCCATTTCTTTGGATGAGCTACAAGAGATGCATTAGCAGGTATACACTATTTTGGCAAGTTTATCTATATACTATTTGTACTCAGTATTGTATTTATTTTAGTTACTAAAGCTTACAAAGAATCAAGTGCTTGCAAGCGGTGTACTTTAGAACAATTATCTTACGTGATAAATAGAAGTATATTGGATGCAATAGGTATCGGTGTAAAGTCAGTTGCTTATGTGTGCATTCCACTCTATGTTTAGACAAGATTATGTCTAAGAAACTGGCTCGATTTTCAAATAGCGATTGAATAACATCAATTGAACTACAGATAATATTTGTTAGAGGATGACAACTTGAAGTATATTGCTATCTTACATGATAAATAGAATATTGGCTGCAATGGGTCTTGGTGTAAAGTCGGTTGCTTATGTGTGCATTCCACCCTATGTTTAGAGTTAAAATTGTGTGTTTATGATGTTTGCCTTTTGGGTTAACTGCATATAAATAGCTATAATTTACATCTATAACATATTACTCTTTGCGTACTTGGATATACGTATTCTGGATGCATGTTACTTTATGAAGCGTAAACACGTCTTATAGTTTAATCTTTTTTGTTTTTCGTATTTATTTGACTTTTTTTGTTTCTTTTTTGAACCAAGTCTTTCACAAGAAATAATAATTTGCAGGATTGGCGGGTGTTATTCGTGGTGATCAACCAACCTGTTGTTCTTATGTTCCCAGGACAATGAGTGTCGCTGAAACCAGATACACAAGGGTTATCAAGGGGTGTTTGTTTGATGTTTCGGTTTAAGGTGAGAAGGAGTTACGCTGTGCGTTATCATGTTGTTTTTAAATTTAAGAGACAAGCTGATTCTATTAAACTCTATTATGCCAAAAAATTAAATGTAATTTCTTTATCTTTTATTGCATGTATATATTTGCAGGGTTTCTTTTGCTGTTGTTAAGTTACTTATGATTGATCTTTTATTTTTGTTACAGTCTCATCCGCATAATGTCGTGGGCGTTGTAAGAATAAAAGCAGTAAGGAAAATGACCATGGCTGTCAATCTTGAGCACATAAAATCACCTATCGACCTCTTATGGCCTTACCAAAGTTCAGACTTTGAAGGCATTTTCGGAGCTATGGATGTTAAATTTTATCACTTTTTAGCATTTTACATGATTATTCGTAGCTTATTTCAGATTCTCAGTTTATTTTTTAATAAAAGATTTCAGGACTGCCAGTCTCTATGGTTGCAGGTATGCCATTTTAAATGTATAATATTTCAATTAATAATTATCCCAAAGACAAAGTAGTATACTAGCCTGATAGGCGAAAACCTTTGGTTGTATGATTTCAGTCTTGGATTTCATATCCAGGGCTAACAGAGATGCAGGTACATGCAATATTTTAAGTCACAGTGTATGTGAGCCACTAAGGCGTGACATGAGAACTTAAAATGGAGAAGAGAAGGCACTGCAATTGAATACACACTAGAGTAGAGGTAGCAATGTCGACCCAATTCCTTATCAATCGGTCAATTTTTGTTATTTTTATCTCTAACGGGTCAGTTGGGTACAACCATCTTACCAAACAACAATCCTTTTACCTAAAATGAAAATGAGATAAGTAGAAAGTAAAGTAACCTGTTTTGGCCCGTTATCCAACCCGTCTGACCCAAATATTTTGCCACATGTAAACTGAATACCCTACAAGCCAATTCTTACCCATTTTCTATATTATTTGCATGTTCATGATTATTGGTTTCTTTTTTATTGACAGTGATGTCCTGAATGCAACAATTTAAAGATAAAAATATGAAAAGGTATGCGACAGTTTAGTTTTATCTTTATTTGGTATGCTATAGTTTAGTTTCATCATATAAGCTTTCAAAAATTCAATAAGCTTAGTCAACACTCCCTTAATATTGTTATGAGGCTAAAAAGATATTAGGATTAAGTTATGTCAAACATAAACGAAAAACATGTGTCGGTGTAGAGAAGCCAAACATGCGGGCATTTGACACTAAGCGGCTCGATGATATTCTCAATAACTTGAACATTTTAAGCTTTGTTTTTCTCTTACACAACATAATAAATGCTTACTATTTCCAATCTGCACTACTTTAGTTTGCTCAAATTTATGTGGTATTAGCTTAAATGAATGGTATTTTGACAATTTGATTTTAATCAATTAGTTTTGAATTAAGCGAAGCTTAATGACTGCAATTGTTTGAGGAGCTATAGGAAGTGACAATCGGTGGCCGTGTTGTTGTTGGGGTACATTCAAACAGTTAATTGTTGCACAAAGTATTTTCAGGAACTGATAGATAACTTTTCAAAATTTGTCTTCTTGATTATGATTTAACTTTTTACATAAATCAAACTAAGGTCCTCAGTTGTATTTTTGATGTATGAAATGCAACAGATGCAATTTCTGTCGTTAATGCAATGTTCTTAGAAACCGTTTTTCTTTGGCTTAATATATTTGTTAGGTGCCAGCCATGGACAATAACCCTGACCGAAGCGCCAATCGTCACTCCGAAGCGTCAATCATCACTAGCAACTAGCTAATATTGCATAATGTCTTTGCCACTACAGCAACATATATGTAAGTGCTCCAAAAAAGTTAAGCCAGGTTAGGTTCTGTTTTAGGTCAACGCTTAAGCAAGTGTGAGTTCATTTTTTTTTAAACTAAGAAACATAAGTTGCGTTTAAGTCGTTGTGAAATATCAGTCAATTATAAAGCATAAAGCATAACAGACACCTGTTTGGCCCAACTCCAGAACCAGTTCAACAGAACCCACACGCGAAGAAGTAAGATCGGTGGTGCTTCGACTACTTAATATTAACCATGATTTATTTATTTAGTTGTCTATAAACCTATACAAGATAAGTAGGAGAATCACTACAACTTAGGTAAAAACCATAATAAAAAAAAATATAAACGTGCGTAAAAAATCACAATTCACTCATAATATACTTTTTTTCAAAACCCTAATTAGTACGCTAATTAATTTATGCAGACATGTGAGAATGAAAGGTTCCCATCTAAAGTCACTGCGTTAATTGGTAAGAGCTAGGTTTGCCTTCACAGTAGTCATTGATGAATTCAATGCAAAGAAGTTGTTGCCTGTGTTTAATGTGTTGCTTCTTTCCGATGATCCTGAGATTATTCAGTCTATCATTGCGTTTGCTACACCAAGCAAGCAATGTGTAGTGCACTATTTCCTGACGTTATATCAATTAATTATGAAGACTTGATATGGTTTTTAATATGGGCTGACACGGTAACTTATCATGTCCAGATTTTTTGTTACACATATGGTAATTCTTATTAGTAAGTTTATCATTGTACAGTTTCACGTGTCCACATTTCTTAATGTTATTCATATAGAACTAAATTTTAGGTTCAGTTCTCAAATTTGCATTCGGAAAACAGCATTTTCCAAAAATTTGATTAGCATGGTATGGTGTTTGATGAACCTCATACCAGACATTCATCGTCTTTGAACACTCCTCTAAACGTACTTCCATAAGATACAACAGGTATGCTTTGATATTTGAGGTCAAATGAAGCAAACTTTCAAAGTCAAAACTGATATGAGTTTTTTTTTTTTTTTTTTTTCCTGTAAACTTAAAGATCAGTTGGTCATATGTGGTATGCCCATAACCAAGGGATGCATTAGAATACTACTTTAGTGTTTAATTGAGAATCTACTAATTTATATTAATTTGATCTTTCTAACTTGCAGTTGTGTTTATACAATTTTAGTTATGGCTTCAAGCAAAGTTGGAAAGGCTATTAGTGTGGTAAAAGATCAAACAAGTATTGCATAGCAAAGCCATTGCAAAGGTTACAGGAAATGAAGCACTTCATCTCGAGTTGCTCATACCGAAGCCAACGGGCANGGGATGCATTAGAATACTACTTTAGTGTTTAATTGAGAATCTACTAATTTATATTAATTTGATCTTTCTAACTTGCAGTTGTGTTTATACAATTTTAGTTATGGCTTCAAGCAAAGTTGGAAAGGCTATTAGTGTGGTAAAAGATCAAACAAGTATTGCATAGCAAAGCCATTGCAAAGGTTACAGGAAATGAAGCACTTCATCTCGAGTTGCTCATACCGAAGCCAACGGGCAATGATAATCAACCAACTAATGATAAGTATATAATGGGTATTATTAACAGCACTTCTTACTCGAGATGTTGGGTGAGCAGATTTTTTTATCCATGTTTAGTATACTGTGAAGTTTGTTTTATTTGCTTTAACTTTCAGGAATTAATATGGTCAGTAATTTGATTCATTGAGTACCAACGAGCTTGAATCTCTCGAAAGGCAGCTATACTGAAGGATCTTGCGTCAAGCTATATTGTTACAAGGTCGTTGACCATGGAAATCCGAGAATGTCGAAGGAGCCAATTCTGGTCTTAGCTACTCTTCATTAGAATATGGGTGTAATCCCAAACAATTACCATGAGGAGGTAATTCTTAATATGCAAAACTGTTATGCCTGACTTTAGGTGGCAAGATGGAAAGACTGGGCGGAGGGTAAAGGGTCATAACGGGCTTGGTTGACCTGATAGACCCGTTTAACTATTCCATTGCGTTATTGGTCGTGACTTTGCTGATATAGTTGCAGAGACCCATAAGCTAGGTGAAGTTGCATTCCATGATCTTTGCATATAACTTGCAAAATTAGTTAAGCATTATATAGACTCACATTGCTTATATACAGGTTATAAACAAAAGCCATTACCAAATGATGCATGAGAACCAACCTTTAAGCAATTTTAAAATGATTCTTTTAGTAGCTTCATTTATGAAAAATGCTTTCGAATGAACATCCCGTCCGATCACAAGAACGTTATGTAAATTTTTGTACATTTGTATGTCCAGCTTCCAAAACCATTTGAGAGCAATAACAGATTGCAATATTATATGTTGCGACAAAGACAAAAACTACTCAAACTACACTACTAATGTGGTTTACAATGAACTTCTCTATAGATTTGAACGTAGAAGGTTCACCAAATTTTCTTTTTGCTAGAACCCTACAAATATCTAATTCAAATGAGTTTTCTTCGTTTGAATTGACAGCATTACTTTGTTTTTGCGGACAACTTATTAACTTTTATTTTCGTAATGCATTTAATAAATATGTTGGTATGTCTAAAAATGATTTACCTGGACTGCATTTAATAAATATGTTGGATGAACATTTACTAAAGATGAGTGCAAATATCATTAAAATTAAGATAATATTAGGTGGCAGTGTTGCTACTATTTGCTCATTACGGTCACTCGCCCGTCGGACAATAAGATGCCGTTTAAAATCAACTGTAGGCAATCCCAGTTTGGTCTATTTTGCAATGACAATTAATAAAAGTCGAGGCCAAACTTTGTCGAAAGTTAGGTTGCTTCTACATAACCATTTTTCTCACATTGACAACTATATGTGTTTTTTGAGTTGATTTGGTTGTATACTTTATTCTTGCGTACCACTTTATAACTTTTTTCTCACATATTCGATAAATGTTCATTTTATTCATTATTAATGCATTCAATAAATAATTTGGTATGTTTATAACTTATTTTTCTTAATTTAATTAATTCAAAGGATATTTACAAGTCATGCCCGCCCATCGGGCGGGCTTCGAAAGCTAGTATATATATATATATATATATATATATATATATATATATATATATATATATATATATATATATATATATATATATATATATATATA
>LBNU01029020.1:276679-288449 GCA_014162995.1 Artemisia annua
ATACAATGATGCTAGTTTAATTGAGATCACACTCAATACTAGTCGTGGTAGGATTTTATCCTTGTTAATGGCCATGTGAACTAGTTGTGCTCAACTAAGAGCATAGTTGCATTATACATTAAAGAATTAGAATACTTTAAACTTTAAAATGTTTGAAAGTTTAATTGTCATAAATTGGTGGTTGAGGTTATCACACCATTTATGAAATATTATGTGGCTATATCAAATAGTTGGATATACACATACAAGAATTTTGCTAATTAAAATTCTTGAAATAAGTATTCTCAAAATTATTATAGATCAAAGTTAGTTGATTTATGCCTAGTCAACAAGTATGATTGATATGACTTGAGGCATAATTCATTGACTAGAATTATCATGCATTGATCTATTTTAGTATTTGGATAAAGGACATTAAGCAATTATTATTCATAATGAATTAAAGTACTTAGTACGTTTGTTTTCATTAATAATAAATTGTATCCTATATTTGCATGTTTAAATCCATGAATAACTTATGTTATTCTAAACTTGTCCGTTGTTGGTTAATGATATGGGAATATCATTAAGGGAAGACAAATCTGAGTATTGGTTAGAATATACTTGAAAGTATATTGATGCGTTGACATACCAATTTCACATGATATTCAATGAATTGAATATAGGACTTATCCCAACTACATGATTTTACTTTATGGATCTTGTCAGTAAGTAAATCATGAATTTAGTTATCCTCAGACTTGAGATACCAGATAAGTGTCATGGATGTAGTGCATTTCTGTGGAGCAATCTACCGCTATCCGTAACCGGTAGTAATAAGGGTTGTTTTCAGAAGTGTTGCAAAGTCCATGGGTTAGTCTTGTAGTCAAAATAGAATTTGTTCCTTCAAATTTGTTTTGAAGTTTAATATTATGGGCCACTCGTAGGATTGACAAAATGTTTGTGTGGCCACGCCCAAAGACTATCTGGAATACGTTCAGATGCTTTGGTAATTTTGTTCAATCATTGATATACGAGAAACTAAAATTTAACAAAGATTTATTTCTTTATTAATCAGAGTATTAGAAACAAAAGGATAATAATAACGATGAATCGTTAAGGGTTTTCCAGGAAACTCAGCTCGGTTTGAACTAGGGGCATTGGAGTGTTGCAAGACGCCGACCAATGTCATTTTACCGTTAATAGATAACCAAGTGGGAGCTGTTGGAATATGGTTAATTTATTAACGTGTGAATGTCTAGAATCGAACACGAGACCTCAGGATTGCACACAATACAAACGAGAATTAAAGTATAAATAATAAATATTAAATGTTATGTATATTTATTATTTTAAACACTTGGAGGACTTAACGGTCGTTAGTTATTAACCGAATGGACTAACTATCGTTAGTAGCAAACGTGAAGGACTAGAATGAAACAAGGAGGCAAGAAGGATCCGGAAGGACCCTAAGGGTGCCTTGGCCGGTCGATCACACAAGAAAAGGGGCAACCCTTTTGCCCTAACTTGTTCCCAAAGTTTCCTACTAGTATATAAAGAAAACCAAGGTTATTGTTTTTGGTGACTTGTACACATAACCCAAAAGCTTGGTTTTCTTTTCTTCTCTTTTGCTTAGAACCAATCGAACACCCTTATACCATAAGGGATTCGATTCTTTGTCTTCAAAACAAAATGTTTTCATATTACTTGCATAATCTTTAATTCGTTAGAGTTTGTGTGTACAAGAACGAGGTAACAACACACTATTGTTGTTATCAAGAGATCGTTAAACAAAAAGGTAAGGGGTTTAACATTGATCTACATAAACCCTAATTAGGGTTCATCACTTGTTCTTCGTGATCCTACGCTTCCGCATCTTGTGCTACTCGATATTAGTAATTATATATGATAGTCATGATTATAAAATTCTAACATTTCCAACCACACATTTTAAGTAAGAGGAAGAATTTTAAGGGGAGATGCATCTAGTTTTATAGGTGCATCTGAAATATAGGAAATAAAAATACCATAACATCTCCCATTACATCATAGAAAATGAGTTTTGTGGGAATCATGCAAGTTTATGGTTGCAAGTCACCAATTACGCACGCCAGAGTTTGAAATCAGGATCCAATCTTATTGAGATAACTTATCTCTTGACTATGTGCGCGACTCGGGCATTTCCTTGTGTCTTAGTTATGGGTTTGTGTAGGACTAATCACTAATGAGGACATCCGGAATTCAAATAAGCTCATTTGCCACATCAATGGAAAGTGATTAGTGGAGCAATTTATAATTTTCAGGTTACGAGCTACTAATTAGATTGTCATGATTTTATGATTGGAGTTCAAAGTTATTGGATTACCTTAATTATCACTTTGTGCTTGAGATTTTACATCTGACACATATGCAACAATATTATTAGTCATTAGATTTCATTTCAAGAGCTTTCATGTTATAATACCACACAGGGGTGCATCTAGGGGTTTTTGGAGGTTCACGGGAACCCAATGAATATTAATCGCATAGTGTAAATTTTCATTAAAAGTCTCGAATTTTCAGAAATGAACCTAGTCTCGAAATTATGTGTCACATAAACATATGTCTTATTTATTTAATTAACTAATATTTCAAAAGAAATACATATCTTCTTATTTTGTTTAATAAAAATCGTACATTTTAGTTTATTTTTATTTCTCTTATACTCGTAAAAAAAATTGTGCACCTCGTGATTGTCCTGGGTCCGCCCCCGATACCACATACTCGTGTGTATGACTATCTTCTCGGCTTATTATTATTTCATCAACTCATCATTTTGAGGTTAAAGATTCGACTATGAAAAGATTCAGATGTGAAAATCATACAAACTATAAGAGCATTAGCAATGGTAACGTGCGTTAGCACGTTAGGGGTCTTTGACGCACGTTATTAGCGCGTTAACCGTTGCAAAGATGGCGTTATTGGAGCGTTAACATGTGACGTTAGTATACTAACGCCGCGTTTTTCGTTTTTTTTTTTTCTTTTCTTTTTACTTTTCTTCCTATTTAATTGATTATTGGTGGGTTTTTGTGTGTGTTTTCGTGTGTGTTGCAGGTGTGTGTGCGTGTGCAGGTGTATGTGTCGAGGTTGAAGATGACAATTTTTTTTTTTAGTCCTTGAGGTTTTGTGTAGTTGCAGTTTGGTACTTGTGGGTTTATAAGTATTCTGTTTTTTTTTTTTTTTTTGGGTAAATAAAATTTTTATTTTTAGTTATTTGTTTGAATAAAAAAATGTAATTTGTTTTAATTTGTATTTTGTTTAAATAAGTGGAAAAAATGATAAAAGTGGGGCCCAAAAAGTTGAGTTAAAGTGAGTTAATGTTGGGTTATTGTTGTGGGTGTTGAGTTATTGTGTTAAAGTTGACGTGCCGCTGACGTGACGCTAAGTTATTGAATAACTCGTGTTACCATTGCACATGCTCTAACAAAACCTATCGAGTACATATTGCGAGTTCATTCGGATATTACATCTGCACAGTCTTAACTAGTTGTAAAAAATCACGAAATGCATCATTGACTTTGTGTACACATATATGCTCGAAAAAATTTATTTGACATTTTCAAGATCCAATCAAGGAAGAATCTATCGTTCCAGCGAGAATCCTTAATGAGGAATCTAAAATCCATAACCAATGAAAATCCATCTGAATATTCCAACCATATATATTTTTTATGTCATGTCAACTCATTTAAAAACCGTGTTTTCCTTAAATAAATTTTTGGACATTGACTTTTAACGAAAACTAAAAAGTTACTCGCGCGTTACAGCGACGAGTACTCTGTAACTAATAACTTTGCTATACCATAACATTACGGATAGCAAGAAATTTAATTTTGAATAACTTTAGGTAGTAGCAAACGTTTTTGGGGTTTACCAATTTATACAAAAATGAAACTACTTTTCTTTTTCTTTTTTCCAAGTCTTGTAGCCATATTTTATTTGGCTTTTGAATACACTCTTGTTTATGACATTTTTATATCATTGAGAATGTTATTAACAAGGATTGTTCTTAGCAACAATCCACCATGAACTGTCTAGTTAAAATTTAATAAACGAATATGAATAAGGCTCCATCTGTATTTGTCCATTTTATTACAGCCCTAAACTTAGAGGTTCATATTTCAATTTTAATAGAATAAATCATAAAAAGATTCTATATTGTGATACTTAGGATGCGTTTGGTTTGTACCTATGGGAATAAGTGAATGACTATGGGAATGATTTATGTTGTTTGTTTCATAGTAATCGGTATGGTCATATCCTTATATTTGCCATACATTAAAGGAGGCAAGGGACCTAGGTATGAGTCAATCATTCTTGAGAGCCCACCACTACTATCAAATTCATACCGATTATAGACAACTCATTCATTAAATGACTCTTTCCTAAGTCAAATGCATATATCTATTATGTACTTATAAAATAAATTTGCACTTTTTAAAACTTAAAATCTCTTGAAAATGCATAAAGTTGATTCCTCAAAATATCTCCTAAGATAATTAATTTACATAAGTCTTAAATGTAATTGATTTGAGATATTTTATTAATGGAAACTTTGAATACCTTTTTAATGCCCCTTAAAATAAATAACTTAAATAAATCTTACCTTTTATTAATAATGTCAACTTTGACAATGAATTTAAATTTACAAATACACGGCTGACAATATTTTGAGCGACAAAAATTTGAATTTTACAAACATAATATGATAGTAAAATTAAGTCTTGCACAATAATATTAACATCATATATTTCTTTATTAATTGGCTTATAAAGTGCTTCTTTATTAATTGGCTTATAAAGTGCCGTTCAAAAAATTTTGGCTTATAAAGTGTTATTTGTGCGGGTATTTGCCTAGGGTCACACGATTAAAACCGATTCCATCAAATTTTAAAAAATAATAATAAGCAAAGAAGAAAAGACAAAACAAACTGTTGCATCAAGGGTTATACCATAATCACAAGTTCGCAAGTATATATTTATTTGCCGCTATATATCAAGGATTATACCATAATCACAAGTTCGCAAGAACTTGATTTAATTGCTTATTTGTAATATCTATAATACGTGTGAGGGTAAGAATAAGGTGTTGTTTGTTTATTAAGAGGCTATGACTCTGAATCTGATTCGCACATATGAATCTGAATCGGTGGTTGAAAAATCTGAATATGATTTCCATCTTAATCTGAATAAGCAGTTGAGAAATCTGAATCTGACTCAAATAAAACCGTTTGTTTTTTCTAAAAATGTCTAAATGTGTTAAAATATTTGTGTTCAATTTAAATATAAAATGATTACATATGCACGAGAAATAAATTTATCTAACATTTTTTATCTAATAAAACATTCTTTGTCTAACAAAACATATGCAATTATTATTTATTGCTTTAAAAGATATATATAAAAATAATAATATAAAATAAAAGTAAGAAAAAAAAAGACATTAAGAGGTGTTAAGACACCCTTACTCATCATGTTCAGTAAGAGGTTTATGCCTCTTACTGCATCTTAATGATCTGAAAAAAAAACAAATGCTCTTAACACTGATTGCATTTTACCGCCTTTTAATGATATGAAAAAAACAAACACCCTTTTTGGGCTAAACCTTTGACTGCATTTGAATAAGTCAGATTAAGTGGGTTTTAAGAGGTTAATTTGAAAAACTAACACCATCAAACTTTTTTTCTAGACAAATTTGCATTAATTACACATTTACAGATACTATAATTTGTTCACTTTTTATTTGTGAAGACTCCTTTTCGGACGGAAAGAGTAGCATTTAACCTTTTTGTCATTTTATATTTTAAAATTGTGTATACGTTTATATTACTAAACATTTTTATAAAACAAATAGCTACTACTGTCTTGCTTATTGCTACTGTTTTTTCTTCTATAATGATTAATAATTGATATAACTCGAAAACTGTCATTTCAGTGTCCAAAAATCTTTCGAGATCATATCATAGTTAATTTGTGGTATGACAAACACAAGAAGTCCGTCTTTTAGATAATTAGT
Organism: Artemisia annua; assembly: GCA_014162995.1. NCBI lineage: Eukaryota > Viridiplantae > Streptophyta > Magnoliopsida > Asterales > Asteraceae > Artemisia > Artemisia annua. The sequence goes on from LBNU01029020.1 coordinate 282,713, forward strand.
TTGCTTGCTGTTTGTTACAGAGAATTTTATTTTGTGTGGCTGGTTTTGTATTTACTAATTTGGTTCAAGCTAGCCCTTGATCAAGTCGATTTTTTTTTTATTTTTTATTTTTTCCTCATTGCTTATACTGTCTTCTTCCATCAATTTAATGATGTTTTGACTATTTCAAACCAAAACAAAAAGATCAGATTCTTGTACAGTAACTATCAATGATATTTAGACTCCAAGAGTCCAAGACTAGGAGAAAATTGTAGAGTAGACTACAAATTTCTTTTTGGTCTATATGCCAATTAGCCAATGAACAATTTATATTTTCGGGTGGTAGAAAATGGCCGTATATTACACTGCACTCTCGATATTGAAATGAATGATAGAGCAAAGAGAAGAAAGAAATAATTTGAAATGAAAGAAAAAGAATTTTACTCTTTGGGGTCACCAAATGATTAGTGAATAGTTGACATGAAACATTTATTCGGCCACGTGTCAACTGATTTATGGAGTCGCACAGTAGCACAGGTCGCACATGACCAAAATTGAAAGTTTCATAATTCTTGACTCAATCGTGGAGCAAAATTCGATTTTAGGTGTAGTTTTGGAATTTGCCCTTTAAGTTTATATCCGCAACAGCACCCATCCCAAAGATTTGCCTCAATGGTCGGCTATGTAGTTATCTCGGTCAAAAATCTCGTACGTTCAAGGTCCGATATTTGAAATAGCGGTTTTCGCAGCGAGATATCGGGTTTTATATTATTTAGAAAATTTTATATAAATATATATATATATATATATATATATATATATATATATATATATATATATATATATATATATATATATATATATATATATATATATATATATATNNNNAGTTAACTTTATGGATAGATAAATGCACGTCGCAAATGAAGGTTATGATATTGTATATATAACTTTTCTTATTTTATATAAACATAATTATTATACTTGTATTATCTATCATATAATACTAAAACGTCATTATTTAGTTTACTTTGAAAGAATGCGCGATTTATTGAAGTTAAGCCGTCAGTATTTCATTGTGCGCTACAAAGAGATTTATATAGTATGAAAATTTTTAGTTCATTTAAATTGGTTCTGAAGATATTTGTAATGACATTAATCAATTTGAACTATCGTAATATGTTTTTTTATCATGTACCGTTATTTATTGTATATTAAAAAAGTTTATACCAACCCCCCCCCTCTATTTCTTCAGACTCTGTTAAGTGCGGAATGCGAGAACCTCCAATTTTGCAATTAGAAAACATGACATGTTCATAATAAAACAAGTATCTTTTCTTACATACCACCTTAATACATCATAATACATGTTTTATATAAAACCTGTTAAGTGAAATGATCAATGCAAAATGGGTTTTATTTTTAGAACCCTGTTAAAATGCGGGAACTGCGAGAACTCCAATTATGCATTAGAATAACATGCATCGTTCATATAAAACATGTATTGTTTTCTTGTTGGAGTATGCTCGTGTCATAATAAATAATTATATGGCTAAGACTATGTGATGCTATGGGGTCACACACTTATACACGAGAACATTATAGTATATTGGTATTTATCGGTATTTATACACTATATATATGACTATGTAACTCAGGATCAATAACGGGCTACTAATACTAAGCTAGTACTTAGTTTAATTCGGATTTAGACCCAACAATGGCAAGCCCATTTAGGGCCCCCATGGCGAGCCTAGGGGAGAGAAAGGAACAAGGGAAATAGTTTCAAGGGGTTAAGTGTATAATATGATCTTATAACCTCCCTCTTGATTTTGGTCATTATGACTAATTAAATGAGAAAACATAATTAACCAATTTTCTCTCCCCTTCCTCTATCCAAGAGCCACGAAATTTAAACCACACCATATTAGGGTTTGTGGTTTTGATCCACTAACTCTTATTCTACTGTGGGTAGTTCCAAGCTAGATCGATTGTTACAGGTCAAGACTGCCATCGGGTGGTGATCGGTGCCGTGTTAGTGTGTTTCTATCATAGAGATGTATCTTTATTGGTCCATTTGCTTTCAAGGGTAGGTTCAATGTGAAGAAGGTCTCCATTGATTTCTACGATCAGCTAAACATAAGGTATAACCTAGTTGTTATATTATTTGATTGATCATATGGCTATATGGATCCTTTATTATCTTGGGTGATGTTAATCCCTGCGTTTGGGATTTTATTTATGTTTATTATTTCAACATCACCTATATTCTTACATACACCTTATACGCAGGCATGTGTATTAAGGTGATATGTAAGAAACATACATGTTTTATATGAACATGCATGTTTTTCTAATGCAAAATTTGCAAGTTCTCCGCAGTTCCAGGCACTTAACAGGGTTTGAAAATAAAGCCCCCCTATAATTATATAATATATACTACTATATATATATATACTATATATATATACTATATATAAACATATAATATATATACTATATATACTATTATATATTACATATATAAATACATATATAGATATATACATACTATATATACACTATATTACATATACATATATGTATAACATATAATTACATATATATCACTATATAATATATAATATATATATATATATATATTATATATAATAATATAATATGTGTTGTTGTTTATAATATAATATTATATATTGATATATAAATATATATTTATTTAACATAATATATATAAATTTTATAATTTTATAAAATTAATAATTATAGTGTGTTGTGTGTGGTGTGTGTGTAGTTAAGATATTATATGTGTATAAATATATATATATTATATATATTATATTAATATATATATAATATATAATATATACTATATATAATATAAAATATATCTACCTATATATATACCTATATATTCTACATCTGCTGTGTGTGTGTCGCTCTCTCTCTCTCTCGGTTGTGTATGACTCTGTATATATATATTATATATATATATATATATATATAAATAAAATATATATATATATATATATATATATATATATATTAAAATCATAAAAGATTTAGGCCCAAATAAAGTAATATTATCAAAAACCCCACGAAATCAACAAATCTAATAACTAGTATAGTTACCAACAGTTTTAGTTGAAGTCTTATAAGGCCCACTAAATAAATGTTAATATAAAATACTAAACATTCACAACCCTAATCATAAAACCATCATAATCCCACGCAGTCACATTTCTTTCTCCCAAATATCAAGCAGCCACAATCTCTCAAAGCACCTACCTTTACTCTCCTTCTCTTCAAAACAAATCACAAAGCACTTACCTGTTGATGAACGAATAACAAACACTCTTCCTTGGTTATTTCTGCCAAAAAACGAAGCAAAGACCTTCTCTTCTTCCCTTTTTATTCGAAGATCTTGTAAAAGGTCTAAGGTAGGTGATGTTTTGATTTCGCTTTTTTTAACTTTTTAGCTGAATCGGATCCAAATAGGCCCCCAGAATCAAGATACATATTAAGTTGGGCTAATTGTTAATTGGGCTGCCAAAAAAAAAACCCAAAAAAATTAAAAGTCAAAATCTCTCCGATTCCAAAATATCGTCATAATATCGGCCAATATCGCCGATATTATCGGATCCGATATTTTGGGGCGATATTTTTATCCGAGATTTTTTTAGGAGCGATACACGAGATATCGACGAGATATCAGCGATATTAACTACATAGATGGTCGGCATAGCCACCGGGTCACCATTGTTGTGTGCTCTATATATTGGCGTAGCGATGGTTCAAAAGTGGTGGGGATGCCTGTAATACATTAGGGAAATCCTACATCAGATGTGGCCCGGAGAGATGTTACGTTAATTAGTAATATTCTGCCTCGCAACGACATAATTTTTGACTAATGCAGGCAGATCCCCAAAAAAATAAAAAAATTGGTCAATGTACCACACAGGTGACCTACTAGAAATCATTCACATGATGATCTACAAAAACAATACATGCACCTATAGATAAAGCAGACAATATTGTATGCGAGACGAGGTGACACAATGAACTATTGTGAATGCTCTAATTCTTTATTTAGAACCATTTACAGAGAAGAATTCTATTAACAGCAGACGTCGGAAGTTTTTGTGCTAATTATTGTCCATTCATCATCAGCCTATAAACTCAAATAAAACATTAAACATGTAATGGTGAAACAAATAGATCTTGCAATGCTAATCACTGATAAAGGCAAGCAGGGAGTATGTACCTGCAGTATTTTCTTTTATCACAAAGGTCTTGCAGCTTATTATAAATTTATAAAACGATACATTAAGCATGAATTGCTGATACATAGGCCTTAATTTATCAGTACACTAGAGAAGTTGACATGAAACTAAAGGTGGAGCTACGCCAGCCCCCCGTGCAAACGACCACGCAAGGCTCAACTGACTGTACAAACAAGTTTGGTTCCCCTTCTTCAATCCACAGCTTCTTCCAGGGTATTTCTGTCTATAAATATATCTACATCAGGAAGCCTGCCTGTGGTGTCACATAAAAAGGTCAATATTGTAGTAACCATTTTATTAGTATATTCAAATGAATTAGTGAATGCATTATATCTTATTACAAAAAGCGGTTAGGTCAGAAAACCCCTATAGGCTTTCAAATTTTGCATCATAAAGTCCATACACCATTTTTTAATTGCATGACCAAATCCCAACGTATAAAACTGAACGAAAAGGTTCACCTTATTGGCATGATTGAAACCCTTAAAGCTTGACTAAAAGTCTAAAACTATGAGAACTTTTTCGAACAGTTATTTATGTTAACCATTTTAAAAAAGCTTGGGGATATGTAAAACTTGTTAGTCGATAAGGTATTTTTGAACTTTAACCTTGCAAAATAGTATATTAGATTTTGGAGGTTGTAACTGTATTTAAACACACTGCACATTCAATTTGTTCCCTTCTTAGTTGATTATTTCAACCCACTTAATACAAAATTACCCAAATTAACCCATTTATAACAAACGGGTCAAAATGAAACCTCTAATATGTATATTGCGAGGTAAACGAGTGAGCGTACTTGAAAGATCAGGAATTCTGGTACATTTGAGTTCATCATTCCTCGTTCTTGGTATCGGGGATAATTTCCTCGTCGCTATGAACCACTTCTGCTTTATATATATATATATATATATATATATATATATATATATATATATATATATATATATATATATATATATATATATATATATATATATATATATATATATATATATATATATATATATATATAGTGTATCTTTATTTTCAGAACCCTGTTAAGTGCGGGAACTGCGAGAACTCCAATTTTGCATTAGAAAACATGCATGTTCATATAAAACATGTATGTTTTCTTACATACACCTTAATACATATAATACATGTTTATATAAAAACCTGTTAAGTGCAATAGATCAATGCAAAATGGTTTTATTTTTAGAACCCTGTTAAATGCGGGAACTGCGAGAACTCCAATTATGCATTAGAAAACATGCATGTTCATATAAAACATGTATGTTTTCTTTGTTGGAGTATGCTCGTGTCATAATAAATAATTATATGGCTAGACATATGTGAGCCTATGGGGTCACACACTTATACACAGAGACACCATTATATATATTGTATTTATCGTATTTACACTATATATACGACTATGTAACTCAGGATCAATAACGGGCTACTAATAACTAAGCTAGTACTTAGTTTATTGGATT
>LBNU01029023.1:3312-16598 GCA_014162995.1 Artemisia annua
CTCTCCTAGTTGCAACTAGGAGAGTATTTATACTACTAATCACTAAAACTATGTCCTAATGTCAGAACAAGTCCTTGTGATATGATACTATTGCAATTTCCACATATAACATTATTTTCAAGGCTAACATTACTTTTACCCAATTTTTAAATGATATCCCTCGATATCCAACTTTAAATCTCTTGTTTTTGTAGCGCCCACTCAAATCTTTTGGTTTTATCCCCTTGAGTAAACTTTCCCCCATGGCATTTCTTTCGAAAGGGGTCACAGGTGGGCCAAGCATTCGTAATCTCGTTATCAATCTTCAATGCTGGCTTGCAAAAGTGGATTGACCAGTCAACATTTTCTTCCGAATTATAGATGTCGTACTAATTGTTGAACCGGCTTCCGATTGAAACTAGAATCTTCATAAACGACCAAATTTTTGCTTCCTTCTTTAGTCTCCTTAACCTAATATTCCCTCCTCCATTGCATGTCTTGATAAAAGGACAACATGAGGGCATGCATATCTTTCCGTTATTTTCAAAAGCTTTGGGTTCACAACAGTGCATTAGCACCTTGACTTTCAAAGGGCCATTTTCATCATCCCTTACTTCCAATGCTGGGTTCTCGTCGTCACTATCATTCCAGAAAGACCCATCGCTTTCGTCCTCCATATCTGTTGGGTTTTAGGAACTCTGCTTCTGAATAAAGTCAATATGCTGCTGACTGACTCTGCTACTGAAGATGACTCTGCTGCTGGAAATTGCAAGACTCTGCTGCTCAGAGTTTATTTTAGTAATGAGTCATGTATTTATGTTAATGATTGTATTAAATATTCTATATGTTAGAATATCGTTTGTGTGTGTAAGAAGTCTTTGTAAACCGTGTAGGGTTCCTTGTCTATAAAAGGAGATCCCTAGGGTTAGAGAATGTACGAGTGTTAGAAAGTCGATTCACTTCAAGGTTGTAAAACCCTAGCATTGTAAGAGTGCTCGTATTATATATATATATATATATATATATATATATATATATATTGAAGTGTTTAAGTGTGATATTCATTGTTCTTGTGTTCATCTTAAGTTATATAATATATTCCGCGTATTATATAAGTTGCAATTCAAGTCAGCTTCTATACTAGATCGTTTGCTCAACTGGAATCAATAAGTGGTATCAGAGCTTGTGATCTAGAAGCTGTGATCAAGAAGAACTCAAGTATTTCTAAAGTCTGTTCATAACAACAACTGTAGCCATGGGTGATGACATACATATGGTTACTGCATCCAAGGTTCCAATGCTCAAGCAAGGAGAGTATGAGCTTTGGAAGATGCGCATCAGGCAGTATATGCGCATGATCGATTACAAGATGTGGAATGTCGTGCTGGAGGGTGACAAGTTCCCTAGGATCGTTGATGGGAAGGAGTTAATCATCAAAGCCAAGGAAGATGAAGATCTCAGAAAGCTGGAGATCAAAACTCACAATATTCTTTTAATGGGGATACCTAATGAGTTTCAGGTTGATTTTGAAAGCTGTGAATCTGCTAAAACTTTAATGGATGCTGTTGAGACAAGGTTGGGTGGCAATGATGCTACCCGCAAGTCAAGAAAGAATGTCTTAAAGCATCAATTTGAAAACTTCACTGCTTTAAGTGGTGAGAATCTTGATGGCACGTACAACAGGCTTCAAAAACTTATAAGCCACTTGAAGCTTTTGGGTTACTCTGTTCCTGCTGAAGATATCAATCTCAAGTTTCTCAGAAGTCTTGCTCCAGAATGGAAAATGCATGCTGTTGTGTAGAGAAACAAAGATGATTTTGACACAATGAGCTTGGATAATCTTTACAACAACTTGAAAGTATATGAAACTGAGATGAGCCACTCATCACTTTCATCTACTTCATCTACTGAAGCTCAAAATATAGCTTTTGTGTCATCCAAAACCTCCAACACTTCAGATACTCACTCTGCTGCTTATGGTGTATCTGCTGCTAGCATTAGCAACTCTGTTGCTGGTTCTAACAACAGTGATAATATGAGTGATGCTGCTATTTGTACTTTCTTGGCTGATCTTACTACAGGTACTCAAGTTCTGAATCAGGATGCTGATCATATTGATCCTGATGCACTTGAAGAGATTGATTTGAAGTGGCAGATGGCTATGTTAACCTTAAGAGCAAGAAGGTTCTTGAAGAGAACTGGGAAGCAGCTTAAGTATGAGCCTCAGGGTAACATGGGATTTGACAAATCCTTGATGGAGTGCTACAACTATAATAGGAAGGGGCACTTTGCCAGGGAATGCAGAGCTCCAAAGAAGATAGTGGAAACTCCCAAGAATACTGAAGCTGAGTCAAAGCCATCTACTGCTTTGGTGTCTTGTGATGGGTTAGGTGACTATGACTGGAGTGACTTGGCTGGAGAAGAACCACATCAAGGGTTCATTGCTGAAGTGAAGACTCAAAGGCAAAACTTTGCTCTTATGGCCTATGCTTCTTCATCATCTGGTTCTGACTCTGAGGTATCCAATGAGTCAAATGATTCTACTTGTTCTTTTCAATCTTGTGCTGACACTATAGAAGAACTTAAAACTAGGAACGATAGTCTTAGGAAAGAGGTTGAGTCCCTAAAACTTGATAACTTAAGTTATAAAGTAGGAATTGAAAATGTTGAAAGGAGACTAGAATACCTTAAAGAGATGGAGATTGAATATGTAGATAAAATCAATATACAGGATGGTGAGCTTTTTGCTAAAAATACTGAGATAGAATCACTTAAAAGAAAATTAGCAGAAGCAGAACAGGCTAGAGATGAGGCTCTTGCAGATAAAGATAAACATATTGTAAGGGTTGAAAAACAAAAGTTTGCTTCTACTGCCATAGATCATACTATTCAGTGTCAATTAATGAGAAAAGGTAGTGGCATAGGGTACACTGAAGTAGCTCCTCCAATGAAAAGTGCTTTTGCACCACCAGGAAAGGAGTTATCTTTCATGAGTAAACCAGAAGATATCAAACCTAGTGAAGAAACCAGTAATGTGTCTATTCAAACAACTAGGGTTGATAATAAAAAGTTTTCTGATGCACCTATCATTGAAGATTGGGTTTCAGATAGTGAGGATGAACAGACTGAGCCAACACTAAATGTAAAACAGGAAGAAATTCCTAAGGTTAATGAGGCTAGAGTTAACAGGTTAGATTTCTGAAACTTGTGCTAGGTCATAATATGTCTAGAAAAGTGGTTGAATATAATGAGGTACCTAGACATCACATGAAAAGGTTTACTAACAAGCCTAGGGGTAATCAGAGGAATTTCAATAACCTAGTTTCTCACAAATTAGGTAATGATTTTCAATTGAAAAAGAAGGCATGTTATAAATGTGGTAGCTTTGAGCATCTTATTGCAGATTTGTCTACCAAAAACCTGTTTGGAACTAATATACAAGAGTGAATCATCAAAAATTTTCAAAAAAGACTCACTCTCCTTCAAAAAGACAAGTGGTTCCAATAGCAGTGTTATTGAGATATGGTGTTACTAGATCAATTATAACTGCTCAACCAAACAGGCCTTTTCATAATAAAACAACTGGTCCTACTGCTAAAAGAACAGTAGACTTTGCTGCCAAGGCAAGAGACTCTGCTGCTGTTTCAAAAGCTGACTCTGCTGCCAAGGCAAAGGACTCTACTGCTGTTTCAAAATTCATAACAGATACAGTTGTTGGAAATCACTTTTATGCTGTTAAGGTCTCAGCTTGCTGGACTTGGAAACCAAAATCAAATGCTTTATCTAAAGTTTCCAACACCAGCAGTGCATCAATGGACCTAACTAAGTATAATTATATTGATGCACAGGGCAGATCCAAGCCAGTGATGGCTTGGGTCAAAAAGAGAAACTGATTTCTCTACTTTTTATGTGCAGGGCAATCTTCAAGATGAGCTAAAAGACAAAGGAATTATTGATAGTGGTTGCCCTGGACATATGACAGGAGACATTTCCTAACTTGAGGATTTTGAGCCAATTGAAAATGGTGGAAATGTTGCCTTTGGAAATGATGTCAATGGAGGAAAGATCATAGGTACTGGTACTATCAAAACAGGTAGTTTGGATTTTGAAAAACTGCTCCTTGTGGATGGACTTAAGTTCAATCTCTTTAGTGTTTCACAAATATGTGACAAAAGGAATTTTGTTCTTTTTACTGATACTGAATGTCTTATCGTTTCTCCTGACTTTAAGTTGCCAGATGACAAATTTGTGCTACTCAAAGTCCCTAGATCTGATAACATATACAGTGATCATATAAAGAACATAGTTCCCAAAAGAGCTTTAACTTGTCTACTTGCAAAGGCCACCTTTGATGAATCTAAACTATGGCACAGGAGACTTGGACATTTGAATTTCAATACTATGAACAAATTGGTCAAAGGAAATCTTGTGAGAGGATTACCTTCAAAAGTTTTTGAAAATCTTGAAACCTGTGTTGCCTGTTGTTGGATCGATATATTCTGACCAAACTATTATATAGCTTGTTAAGGGTTTAGTAGCCTTGGATAAATCCTAATCTACTAACAATGAAACACTGAATTACTCTATTAAGTATGCGGAATTACTTAACAAAGCTAAGAAGAATTAACCAAACTTTGATTATATTAACACCTTAAATCTGCTTGTAGAATGCAGACTATTACAACTCTAACTTCTCTAAATCGTATTCGTAAAACTCTCTTATCTCTAATGCCAACCTAGGGATCCTTTTATAGGCACAAGGAAAACCCTAGTCGGTTTACATAACTTGAACGACAAGTATACAATCCCTAACTATAGAATATTCTAGATTACATAATATTCTAATTCTAATAATATATTCAGTCTTTATCTTCAAGCAGTACTTTGACTTATCAACGAGCAGTACTTTGATCACTAGCAGTACTTTGACTTTAATACTTCAGCAGTACTCTGAAGAGCAGCACTTTGATATCCAGCAGTACTTTGATCTTTTATACCCCAACAATCCTCCCCTAACTTGAATTCTACTTGTTTGATTTCAAGTTTTCTTTGTGTAAGCTTTATCTTCATAGAAAGGTTGTCTTCTTTGAAAAATACACTCGTTGTTTTGTCATCATCAGCATAAAGTACTTGCAATCTTTATCAACAACAAACTTTTATCTTTACAGCAACTTAAACTCTTCTTCTCAGCTACTCAGCAACATTAGATACATCAAATCATATTCAGTTTCATACTATTCTCATCACTTCCAGGTGTGTTAACTCCTGTGAGAGGTGAATCATTGAAAATTAATGGATTTTGATGTCTTTTTACCAAAGCCATTAACTCTGGAGTAGCCAATGTTTAGGTTAAGTAAACCATGGTACATTGATAACCATATGATTTTTAGCAAATCATCAGCTATCAATGGATTTGAGTAGTCTTTACCAAAAGCCGTTTGCTTATGGACTAGTTAGTTCTTAGATCTTAACCATGGTGAACTAATTACCATATAAATGGATTTTCCACAGCCTTTACCACAAGCCATTTTTCTTGTGGGCTAGTCAACTCTTCACTTATTTCAAATATGGTGAGTTGAAACCATACAATTTTTAGTAAATTGTCAACTAAAAACGAATTTGATTGTCACATCAGAGCCGTACCCTCATGATGAATCAAACTCTTTTTTGTTTGTGAAACATGGTGAGTTGAATACCATTTGTTGTGTAGCACAAGTACTAACACCATGTTTTCCTCAAAAACAATTTGTTGCTGTAGGTATTTGTGCTTCAAAAAGAAATTTTGCACAAGACAAAAACTTTTATTTCAAAAACTTTTACTGGTTTTAGCTGTAAGCAGTACTTTTGAAGAGTACTGATTGATCAGCAGTACTTTGAATAAAGTACTTGTTTTATTCAAAATATTTTATACAATTAAAATCATACCAGTATTTTAATCATCATCCTTCAAAATTGTCCAATTGATGAACAAATTGATCACCATTAGAGCCATGTCATCTTATTCTTCAACTTCCATTCCATGATCCAGCATTCTCAGCATCAAATCTCTTATGAGAGGATATCTTTTGTCTGCCAACATGTAGATCATTGTACCATCTTCTAGCTCTAAGGCATGAACACCAGCACTTGCAAAGAATTTCCAGCTATGAATTTCCCATTCTTCTTGATTCTTCCAAATATCATCAGTGCTAGTTTCATCTGTATCCCACATAGTAGTCAAATCTCCCAGCAATACTACACCAATTCCTTTGAGTGGATTTTCTTCAAAGTAAGCTTGAATTTGTTGATATAAATTATACAAATCTTCTCTTTCCACCAGGTGCAATATATCTACCAGCAGATTGAATGCTCTGAAGCTTTCATCTTCTCTGTGGAAAACAAAATAATCACCATCCTTTTTAGATTCAACAACTTCTAAGTCAGATATCTTTGATTTTGTCTGAACATCACTCTTGGGAAGTTCAAAATCCATAGGTCTTAGATAATTCCTCAGTTCATCAACAGTACTTGTTCTTAGCTCTATAGTAGGCTTAGACTTCTTTGATGACTGTGACTTGATTGTTGTTCTCTTTCTTTTGTTACTCTCATTCATCAGCTTCCTTCCTTCTTTAGTGTCATAACCAACAATACCATCTACTTGTCTTTGGTATTCTGTTCTGACATCATCATATAATTTCTTCATCTGAGAATGATTCAACCTTGTCAAACCCTTGTATCCTCTTCCTTTCAAGTAGTCCATAAAGAAATTTCGTTCATGAGCCTTAGTCATTGATTTCTTGAACTTTGTTTGAACAGCAGATTCTTGTCTTTTTTTTACATACTCAGCATCAAGTTCTGCTTGAAGCTTTTTAGCTGCAATATCACCTTGAGCTTCTTGATAAGCTCTGATCTGCTCTATGGTAAAGGACTTCTTTTTCTTTTTCTTTTCTGATTCCACTAGAATTCCTTTTCCTTTATCTTATGGATCAATCTCCTGAATATGTTTAGGAGAAAGTTGCAGATCTTGAGATTGTTCAACTCCAGGAATAGCAATACCTCTAGGTTTTGACATATTCAGCATGATCTCAGCAATAGTATTATCATCACTATTAGACTGGATCATATCTTCTTCTTGGACTGGATTGGAAGGACCCACATCTTCTTCAAAGTCCAAAGTCCTTGGTGTAATCTGAAATTGCCTCATAGTACCTTGNTCTTTTAATGAACAAAGTCTTATCAATGGCTCCTCTCCTATAGCCATGTTGCAATAAGAAGGTTGATAGTCTTTCATACCAAGCTCTGGGGGCTTGATGAAGACCATATAAAGCTTTAACAACCTTGTAGACTTTGTTTGGATGTTCAGGATCTTCAAAACCAGGAGGTTGTTTCACATAAACCTATTCTATAATCTTTCCATAGAGAAAAGCACTCTTAACATCCATTTGGTAAACTGGAAATCCCATATAAGAAGCAAAAGCAAGAAACAGTCTTATAGCTTCAATTCTTGCAACAGGAGCAAAGACTTCATCATAATCAACTCCTTCTTCTTGTTTGTAACTTTGGGCAACCAGTCTAGCTTTGTTCTTTATCACATTGCCTCTTTCATCTCTTTTGACTCTGAAAACCCATCTTGTACCAATTACCTTCATTCCATCAGGTAAATCACATAAGACCCAAACTTCTTGAAGTTTAAACTGAAGAAGTTCTTCTTGACAGGCTTTAACCCAACTTTCTTTGGATAATGCTTCCTTTATGCTTTTGGGTTCTTCTTGAGAGATGAAACAAGCAAATAAACAGGTCTGTTGATCTTTATGGTTCAACCTGTTTTGCTTATGAATAAAGCTAAGTAAAGCATTTTGAGGCTTAGTTATGCTTTTAGCTTTTGATCTGGTAAGAATACCAGAAGTTGGAGAACCAATGATCTTATTTGAAGGATGATTCTTATGTACCCTTGAAGTGTGAGTTGTTGGTACAATAAGATCATCTTCCAAATTTGTTGAGTCAGGACCTTGTTCACCAAAAATCCCTTCATCTTGGAGCTCATCATCTGATTCTTCAAATGTAGGCATGGATGAATCAGGCCAATCTTCAGTGTTTGTCCAAGTATTTGACTTGATTCCCNCTTCTTTTTCTTTTTCTTTTCTGATTCCACTAGAATTCCTTTTCCTCTATCTTTTGGATCAATCTCTTGAATAGGTTCAGGAGAAAGTTGAAGATCTTGAGATTGTTCAACTCCAGGAATAGCAATACCTCTAGGTTTTGACATATTCAGCATGATCTCAGCAATAGTGTTATCATCACTATTAGACTGGATCATATCTTCTTCTTGAACTGTATCGGAAGGACCCACATCTTCTTCAAAGTCCAAAGTCCTTGGTGTGATCTGAAATTGCCTCATAGTACCTTGGGCAGTATCTTGAATAATATCAACACCAGTACCTTCCAAATCCAATACTTTTTTATCACCACTTCTGACTTGAGTGTCAGCATCTTGGTCAGCATCTTGATGAGAAATGTGTTCTTCAAGTGGGGTCTGTGGAATATTCAAAGCAGCATCTTGATCATCAGCACTTTGAAAAGCAGTCTTTTCATCCACAGTCTTTTTATCAACAACATCTTCATTCAAATTCACATTATTTTTATTCCTCCCCAATGTGAATGAAGATTGTTTACTTAATTTCCTCTTCTTTGACTTATCCTTTTGAAGACCTTTGGAAGGATGTTGAAGAATAGACTTAACCAATTTCTTCAAATTCTTGTACTTCTTTTGAAGAGTGGCCAAAACATTAGCTTGATTATCATAAGCCTTTTTAAGTCTCTTCAACTCTCTTGTCAAAGCATAATTATCCATAACTTCATCTTCAATAGGTGTATCATTACCAGCCATCATTCCCTCATCTCCTCTAGATGTTTGAAACCCATCTGTGGAAGTATAATCATTGGGATTGAATGGTTGACTAACACCATGATCTGTGTCACTGAGAGCAGTACCTTGCAGAGAAACAGGCTTTTCTGCAGAGACAGTCTTTTCTCTTGAAGCAGTCTTTTCTCTGGAAGCAGTCTTTTGGGAGACTGCTTTAACTAGTGAAGGAGAAGAATGATGTAAAACATCTTCTTCATGAGAAAGAGACCTTCCAGATCTTTGAGATGGAGTAGGAGCAGAGTCTTCATGTGTAGAGTCATGTTCTGAATCTGCTTCTGAATCTTCCTGAGCAGCATCCCTAACAGTCTGTGCTACTTCCAACATATATGCAGTAAGAGGTGTAATATGACCAGAAAATTCTGAACTCTTGTTGGCCATAAAGGTAAATACCTTGTCTTGAAGCATAATAACAGGTAAGAAGTCTTGTGGCTTAGGAATTCCTTTAAGTTGTTTATCCAGAAAGACTTGTATGAATCTAGGATACATCAAAAATGGTTTGTTTTTGTTGATGTGGTTGAGCATCCCATTTAAGATCATCCAAGAGAAGTTGAATGGCTGATTAGTCGCCAAACCCACCAATGTTGAGGCTATAGTCTTAGGGAATTCATTCCAAGCAGTAGTTTTGTTGCTTAGGCAATGAAGAAGTACATGAATTAAGTACTTCCATTGAGGACTAAAGAGGGGTTTTTCAAAAGTTTGTTTTCTAAGTGAACCCTCATAACCAAGATCCCTAAGTGTATCCCAAATAACCTGTTTAGCAAAACACACAGTACCTTCCTCATCATTAAACTGAAGGTCTGCTCTTATTTGTGCCTCTGAGATTCAAACCTTATGCCCAGCAACTGTAGCAGTAATGAACCATGTATCCAAATCTTCACAACCAGCATCAGCAGTAGCCCAAAAATCTTAAATCCAAGGTCCAATCACATCAGGATTAACCAAGATAGCATAATTGATTGGAGACCCAGCAAGAAAATCAATAATGTCATGAAAATCAACATTGAGATCAGTCTTGTCCAAATTTGCTACCATATTGTGACGATTACATGTTCTTCGATCCATTGAAGAATGTTTGTATAAAGGTGATTGGTGAAAACGGCGAGTGAATTTGGAATATTATGGTAAAGAGATATACAAAAGAGAGAAGGGAAGTAGGGTAAGTATTTATGGGTAAGATAGATAAAATAGTATCCCAAAAATAACTCAAAACAGTTGTTTTGATACCCCTTATCTCTTTCATAATATTTAAAGAATATTTACCATATCTTTTTGACCGTTTGAAAAAGACAGCACTTGCCATGTCAGCAAGCAGTACTCTCTTTTTATAGCCGTTGAGAAGTACTTTCACCATTCGAGCCGTTTATGCCTATAAAAAGACCCTCAAAGAACAAAGAATTTCATCACAAACTCATTCAAAAACCTCACAAATAACTAGAAACATCAATAACTCCACCATGAGTAAGTTACCAAACATTGTCTATGTCTCATCTGATTCATCATCCACTGATGAAGTGGATGTCTCTGAAGATTCTTCTGCATCCAGTGGTCCAACATGGGCTGACTATTTTCCCAAAACAGCACCAAGTGCTAGGAAACTAGAGTTTGTGCAGCCTAAAGAAGGTCCTTCCACTAGGGCACCATCACTGGAGTTTTATTCAAGTTCTTCTTCAGATGATGATAGTGATGAATCCTATGACCTCTCCAAGGAGCTTCCAAAAGCTTTGAACACTGCTCTCACCACAGCAATTTCCAATCTCAAGAAGATAGAAGTGCCTGAGAAGTCTGAGAAGTCTGTAAAATTGCCAAAACCTCCAAAACCAGTTCTTTTCCTTCCATGTCCAAAGCTGCAGTCCACCTTTGAAAGCAAGAAGTACAGTGCTCATAAGGCAAAGAACAACTATCAGGGCAAGGGAAAGAAGCCAATGGAGTAGTGGAATGGAGTAGGTAGATGTAGGCTGATGTAGAATGATGTAGCCAGTACTTTAACTTATGTTATGTAACGACTGTTGTCTTATAAAACATCAATACTTTGGTAGAACTTGTAATCTTCTAATGAATAAAAGCTTTAGCCTCCCCTTAAATCATGACTAACTATTAATGCCTCCCCTCAAAAATAGCTTAGAGATTAATCATTCCAATACTTACCACTAAATGCTTAAATCTTGTAATATCAAAACCTTTTGTGAGTAAATCTGCCACATTAGCATCTGTATGAATCTTGACAACATTAATCAGTCTATGCTCATAGCAATCAAGAATAAAATGATGCCTTATCTGAATGTGTTTGGTCTTGGAATGATAAACTGGATTCTTCACAATACATATTGTACTCGCATTATCAATGTTGATAGGAGTATTCTTGAAATTGAAACCATAGTCCAAGAGTTGATTTTGCATCCATAGAACTTGTCCACAACAACTTGCAGCTGCAACATATTCAGCTTCTGTAGATGAGGTTGTTGCAAATGGTTAGATCTTCTTCCAAGAGAGACGAACGTTCAAAGCTTCCCTTCCAAAATAATAGACGTCTTCTTGTCCAAAGTAACCTGTTAACCTGAAAAAGATAAAGGCCAACCTCGCGTAAAATCAGCGGTAAAATCTACTTAATAAGATATAATGCTTGTGGAATGAATTTTTTGCAGAATTCCTGGAGATTATAAGTTAAAGAATTGACAAAACTTTTTAGGCTTCCGGAAAAACACAAAACTTTCAAAAATTGCAGAAATTTTTAACCTGACGCCGTCAGATGTTAATCCTGACGCCGTCAGAAAATTCTGACAGAATTCTCATGTTAAGTTTCCGGGAAAAATTCTGGAAAAACTAGATCTTACTTCCTGGAATTCCTGCAAAAATTCATTATGACTCGATACAAGCATTTGACTCAAACAAGTACTAATATATATGTTAATTTCATTGTTATGATTCATGTTCATTCGTTCTATATAAACCGATTTGGATTTCCCTTACACTTAGCTTTTGCAAAATACCTTTATATGTAGTTAAGACGAAGTTAAAAACAAAATAAAGCATTTTCCCAATTTAGTTTGAAGCATGAATCAATAACAAGAAATATAACTTACATACGGAAGCAAATAAAATCAAATAAACACACAAAACACACAAAGCATGGGTTGCCTCCCAAGAAGCGCTTTTCTTTATTTACGAGTCTTGTAGCTAGACTCAAATTCACCATCATCTAGTGTCACTAATGCTCACGTACCCAAGCGTGAGCCACCTAATTGTCGCCTCCTCCTTCTTATAATCATCATTAAGATCCAAACACCCACGATAATACCTCTTATTCTTCTCATGGGGGTACTTAAGTCCCTTCCTAATATCGTTCTCACTCAATATGCCGTAGGGTGGGAACCTATTACATTTTTCAACAGAGAAGCTTTTATACCTAGGGTGTGCACGGGGCATTTGATAAACAAAGTCCTCATCTCCATTTGAGAATGTAATTAATCCTTCCATTAGTTTTTCCTCTAAGTTGGTTAACCTTTTGAAAGGCTTCCCAAACACAACTTGGGTTAGACAACTATCGACAATCTCCCCTAGGTCCTCCATCACCATAAAGTTTGTTTGATAAGCAAAACTCCCTATAAATACATGCAACGTCTTAGTCCTAGCAACTATGTTTTCCCCTTTATATTCTAACTCATTTACCATGATTTTATTATATTCGGCACGCGAGATTACATTCATTGGCAAAGATGAGTTAAGGTAAGCATCAAAACTTCTAAATCCAATTTTGCAAGGAAATTGCATGTTAAGCAAACTATCTTTCTCAATCTTTGTTCTAGGGTCAACATAACTTAGAGGGTTGGCTCTTTCCTCCCCTTCTGGGTCATCTACTACTTCCCCATTCCCTAGGTCCTCATCGGAGTCCGACGAATAGTAAAAGGGGCCATTTTCATGGTCGGTGTCATGGTCAGATTCGTCCATATCGGATTGGTTGTCAAGGTGATGATTGGGTTGTAGATTTGGTGGGTTTTCGTTTTCAACAATAGGGGCAGGTTGGGCAACTGAAAATTCCTACGACGGAACACACGAATAACAGGGATCAAACGATCAATATTACTCATGAAGAAGTATTACGAACAAAAACACAAAGAAAAAGATAGACTAAAGAAAATCCTAGAAAAAGAAAATAAAAATCTCGCTAGAAAGGAATCTAGTGAGTAGACCTAATAAAATAAAAATTCTACCTAAACAATAACTATTCCCCGGCAGCGGCGCCAAAAACTTGATGCGTGGTTTTGTGACCTTACAACAGGTTTTACCTCTCGAGGGATCTCAAGAGGCTTACAACACCACCAGGTAGTGTACCTGACCGTAGTAGTATAGGATAGTGGTAAGTACGGGGGATTGATCGTTCTCTCACAGGGAATAGTGTTCGTTAGGA
>LBNU01029027.1:6588-19837 GCA_014162995.1 Artemisia annua
GGGGGGTTCAGCCTGAGAGACTGGCACAGATTGGTTATATTAAACAGTAAATTAAACTAATCAGCACGAATCAGCGAATAGCATACACGTACACAGATTGATAATTAGAAGCAGAAGAAGGCCTATCCTGATAATTAAGTAGCTTGTCACTTGTTTTATTGCTAGTTCTATACGAAGCGTATCTTAATCTAATCTGTCTCATTGGATCTCATTATATCGGCGAGTAAACCCTTAATGATCACTTATGTCTATCCTATTTATCCAAAGACATCAGCTAAATAGGCGAGGAAGGGGTATGGCAGCCCAAGCAAGACTCAGTTAGACACAGAGGTTATCAAAGCACTAATATAAGTCACCAAAAACATCATCATATAGACTTTAATTGATGGGAAAACAATTTTAAGGGGAGCAGTATGGTGGCCACAAGCACATCAATCATGATGAATTAAAGCGTACTATTACAATAAAACAAACTACTTAATGAATTAAATACATGCAGGACCTTCTTACAACTCTAATATCTTCGTTTGGGGTGTGTCTTGTGTTGCTTCTTCAACTGAATTCGGCTCCTTAGGGTTATGTTGCACACAAAATTCGTCTAGGTCTTTGGGTATTTATAGTTTCTGTCTAAGGGCTCGATGCGGCGCATGTAGTAAGTAGATGCGGCGCATGGACTTAACTTCGCGTGGGGTCCAAGAATAATATATTCTGGAATATTCGTACACCGTCTTCAGATGCGGCGTATCTTGATTCTTGTATCCGGCGCATGTCCTTCAGTATCTTGGATTGTATCTGGTGAAGTCTTGATAGTGATACGCCGTATGTCAAAAGTATAATGCGGCGTATCTGGAGTAGAACGAATTTGAACTTCTTCGTTGACCAAAATTTCATATGCAGCGCATGATAGAATTACATGCGGCGCATTCTTTAAAGTCAGGCAATGGTCTTCGAATTCATCTAAGTATGATATTGCGGCGTATCTGTTGAGATAGATATGGCGCATCTTCTGGATTTCAGTAGACTTTTGATATCTCGCTTGTTTTGCTCCATAATTAGTCCAAAATCGCCAAGTTTCACCTATTGCTCGTTTTTACCTGAGAATTACTAAAGTAAACACATAAATAATATAGTAAAACAAGTCAAATAAATAGGATAAATGATGATAATAATATGTACTTATTTGAGTTCATCAATGTCACAACTCGTAAATTCTGGTCATTTCCCGAAGTTTTCAAATTTACTATTCATCGGTTACTATTCACCAAACACTATTCCTCAATTCACTATTCATCATTTTTGGAGTCGGTTAGTGATATTGAGATGTTTTTCAAAAAATTTACTATTCACAAAACACTATTCACTCTCGGAGAAAGTTGTCATTCATGCGTGAGTTTGCATCATTTCTGTATACGTACAATTATCTATCTAATAAACGTTATCCTATGAGCTATTATTTTGAATAATTGATCCGACAATCCCGACTATGGTCCTAACATATTTTGTCACTCGTTATAATGATATAAAAATTATATTATTAATTTACCCGACGTTTTGAGTTTATTTGGTACACGTATCGTTAAACGTTTATAACTACGACGGTTTTCTATAATCTCAACACGACAAATATTTACTCACCCGATACTTGTGAGAAATGTAATTTTATAATTCTTACGACTTTAATATATTTCATATGGTTCCGCTAAAATTGATTTTTAGCTAACCCACTACCCAAAACTTATAACACAACACATTATATACACTAAAATAACTCAAATACAATTAAAGACCAAGCAAAATACTACTTCCCTACCTCTATATGTATATGTCGACATATATAACACAAGTAACCAAGAATGAGTCTTCCATTTAACTAAGAAATTACAAGAATGCCATTGACTAGATATTTGCAAATAATTGAAGTATATCTCATTTTATTCATACAAAAATATCAAGAAACAAAAAGACTAGCAAGCTCTTTCACCTCACCCTTGTGGTTCGGCCAACCTTGAAAGAACAAGAAGAAGATTCAATTTTTCAAGATCAAGTCATAAATTAATCTTTTATACACACCTTGTTAGGATTTTGAAATAAAAATCCCAAGGTTATTAACATTATCATCTCCAAACTCTTCAAAAATCTCAAGTATGCTTCAAGTAATTTTTCTAATCATCTCATGCTTTCATTTACTTGCAAACATGATGTATTTTCAAGTACTAGTAGCAAAACATGCAAATACTTAAGTTACATATACCACTTTACAAGTATACTTTTAATTTTATGAGTTTATATTAAGCCTATGATCATCCCCTTGTTATTCCACTAATTTTATGAATACTAGGACTCCATGACACCCTAAGAAGGTGTATGGTAGGATTGAGTACTTGTGGAGTTGATTGAAAGTGTTTTGGTTAAGTTTTGAATCAAGAAAAATAGTTTTGACGATATATATAAACTTGCTGTCCATTTTTGTAAATTCCAGAAAAATTCGTGGGCTGTGGTGAAATTTGGTTTTCATATTTAGAAAATACTTTCAAAAACGAAACCGTAGCCGCTGGAATCACTAAAAGATCATTTACGATGAGAAAGTTATACTAAAAACGAGTTAACGACTAAAACTATATTTTCAGAAAATACTTTGCTGTCCCACGTTTTTCAAGGGCAAATCTGAAGCGTTAGCCATAATCTAGCCGTCCCGACTTATCAAAAATATATTAGTATGTTGTCCCACAATTTCGGGGATATAAAGAACGTAGAAAACGAGCTTAAAACGAAGAAGATACAAGCGTTTGATGTCCGACGAAACATATACTATTTTGGCAGCTTTGCTATAATAGAAATTTCCTAAGTGTTAAACACTATATTTTTCAAGTAACAACATTTGGAGCTATATTTCTTATCCGTCGAGGCACGTACGATCAAAAGTTAAACAAGACTACATCTAGACATTATTACAAGGTTTTCAAAAACGCCGAGCTTGAACATTAACACTTAACGTACTATATTTCACGACTAGTTTTGTGAAGCCGTGTGGACATATTTTCTATGTTAAGAACAATGTTAAACTACGCCGAAAACGTTATATTTACTAATAAAACACTAAACGATAAACGTTATTTTCAAAAACTACAAGTGGTATTGATAACGTACGTATACGCATGTGTAGCATTGTTTCATTTCTTACATTGGAAACACTTCATTCATATTATGTTGTTGTTAGGGAATCGAGCCTATTTCTGTTCAACCACTAGCCTTTTGTATCTGTTGCATAAGGTGAGTATTCACTAACCCCTTTTCCGTACTATTTTATATCGCTTTGGGGTGGATGCATGAACTATAATTAAACTATATTGTTTACATATACATGAACTTGGATAACTTTTGTTTCACTACTTATGCTTGTGAGAATTCATTTTAACTTGTCTCAAACTCTTGAACTTGACTTGCACCTTTGAACTAGACTTAAGCTCTTGAACTTAACGTACTATACGTATTATGACCTAAAGCCTCCCAGGTCCGGAGCAGAACGTCTCACTATGTTATGGAGCGTTCTCAATCTAAAGTCTCCCAGGTTCAGAGCTTTCTTAATAAATCTCGCCATGTCGGTAGAGTGACTAATAAATCTCGCCTAGGTGGTGGAGTGACATAAAGTCTCCCAGGTTCGAAGCAACACTATAATGTCTCCCTTGTTGGAGCCACATAACGTCTCCCTTGTGCGGAGCAGCCTTGATTTATTATATGCTTGGTACTTATTGTAAACTATATTGACCACTTGTGCTTGACTACCAGACCTGCGACTATCTTAGCAGTGGGTTGTGAACACACAGGTTGCAAGTCTTGTATGGCCGAGGCTTGGAACTGAGTGGATTCACAATGCCTTTGCTGTGTGAACATTCTCTAAAGGTTTTTCATATTATAAAACGTGTATACTCACCAACTATTTTCATAGTTGACCCGTTTTCCTCTCATGCATTTCAGGTGATCATCAGTAAGTTTCTTCAGTGTCTTTGCATAATGAAGTTTTCACATGTCACTACTGTTCCTTATGTGTTAAAAAGCTATCTTTTGGGAATCAAACTTTGTATTTTAAATGGCCGGTGTCGGCTATAACGATGTTGTAATAATATACTTTTCCTTAATTTAAATTATGGTATTGTTCTATATCTCTTTTGTGATGATTATTGATTTTGTTGCACCTCGTGTTTCCGCTTTAGCAGGGTGTGACAGATTTAGTACTAACATTATTGGTCACTCTTTGTTTAATTCGATGTGTGACTAAATATTACAAAATGCCACACAAACTGAAAATTCATGTGACCATTGAATGAACATTAGTCACACAAAACACACATGTCTGCACTTTAAACATCATATGGTCACACTTATTAACACTTTTGGCCACTGTTTGCTTAATTGTATGTGACTAAATACACAAAACAAACATGGTTTGTGTGACTAAATATTACAAAAGCCACACAAACATAAACTTCATGTGGCCATTGGATGATCAATTGTCACACAAAATACAAATTTCTTCACTTTAAACAGCATATGGTCACACTTATTAATGCTTTTGGCCACCGTTTGCTTAATTGTATGTGACTAAATACACAAAACAAACATGTGTTGTATGACTAAATATTACAAAAGGCCACACAAACATAAAATTCATATGGCCATTTGAAGATCAATAGTCACCGAAAATACACATTTGTTCACTTTAAAGAGCATATGGTCACACTTATTAACACTTTTGGCCACTTTGTTTTAAATTGTATGTGACTAACTCCAAAAAAGCAACACCCATTGTGTGACTAAATCATCACAAACGTCATATTTATTGTGTATTCATGTGGCCACAGGACGGGAAATAGTCACACAAAATACACATTTACTAGAAAGAATCATCTCAAATGTCACATATATTATATATTTATGTGGCCAAAGGACGAACAATAGTTACTCTCAAAAAACATTCGTGTGACTATAAGGTGTTTACGGTCACTGATACTGACTAATCCAACAAAACTTGTGCCTAATTTGTCACACATATTCGGGGTTTTGGTCACTCTTTTTCGATGGAAAAGGCTACGAACTCAAAAATGTGACCATATGCCACCTACGGTGGCGGGACCTCTAGTGACACACAACGAAAAAAACGTGTGTGACTATATACATATCGTCACACATTTTTGGCGTGACCGATACAACTTTTTGTACCAGTGTATGCACTACATGCAAAAGACATATATCACCAAGGTCGTTGTCAAATCATGATAAGTCAAAAGTATTTCCACATTTAAAATATAACCGTTGGCTAACGGTCAAGAAATTGAACTTTATAGACATTGTTCCAATTAAAACATTAAGTATGCATTTCAAAATTGGTAAATTATATTTAATACCCCAATATCTGCAAAAAGATATGTTTATTTGTCCAACGGCTATATAATTTTGTCATTCAAATCCTTTTAAGCTTAATATCAATAATCAAATGTATTTTTTCAAGTTTATAATATGACCGTTGACTAACGGTCAGAATTTAGAACATTATATATGTTGTGAATCATTTGCCTAACGCCATACACCCATATATATTTTTATGTTTTGTAGCCATCTTTTTTATGTAAGTCTTTGCCCTTCGTTGTCATTCTCTCTCAACTTGGTCTCCTTAATCTCTATTTTAAGGAAACGTTCCATTTTAACCTCACTGTAAGTGATACATGTCTGATGGGTCCCTCTATACTCCATGAGACTCTTTAAAAACCCTCTCATTCATTCTCAGAATCTCCCAATTCATTCAACGAACAACACACACAAAATAGAAACTTAATATCATTCTTTCATTATCATATTACCATCCATGGCAAAGGTACATCTTTTTTCTAAACCATTTAGTTTTTTTTNCCTCACTGTAAGTGATACATGTCTGATGGGTCCCTCTATACTCCATGAGACTCTTTAAAAACCCTCTCATTCATTCTCAGAATCTCCCAATTCATTCAACGAACAACACACACAAAATAGAAACTTAATATCATTCTTTCATTATCATATTACCATCCATGGCAAAGGTACATCTTTTTTCTAAACCATTTAGTTTTTTTTTTTTTTTTTTTCCTTTATTTGGATAACTTGATCTCAATTTGCTTAATTTTTAAATTTTTGCAGTAAAAGATTGTTGTTAGAGAGACGATGGAGAATGACAAGAAATCTCGTAAGGCTTTGAGGATCGTTGTTGGCCTAGATGGTAAGATCACAATTCATAAAGTTTCTCTGTAGGATGTTGTTTTTTATTATTGATGTTGAGGATCATAACTTTCGATCTGAATACAATACCCAAAGTAAGATACTTGCAGAAAGTATATGCTCCTGGCCCATAAAGTCTCTAAAGAAGGTAATTAAGAGGAGCTCTTCCGATTCCACATAACAATATGAATTCAATTTTCTTTCGGCAAGTAGTTTTGATAAGAAACACTTGCTCAACAATATAGGGGCCTAGTAGTAGAAATTATTTCTATTTGGATCATTTCAATATAGATTTACTGGGATTGCTAAATTAATGTTGTCCATGTGTCTATTTGGCAGGTGATGCACTACAAGAGCTGTACTAAAAGCCATCCTTAAGTGGTGATTATCGTGTGGAGATCTCTTAGATGTATTAATTTAAAACATCTAAGCAACAATCAATGTCTGACATTGTGATGTGACTGAGAAAATTTTTAATCATCCTCTGCTTCATTTTGTGTTCAAGATCTTGCATGAGTATGGTTTGTGCTCTTGTCATCGACACTATTGTGATGGTTTGGGATTAACTTAGCAAGTTCGGATACAGTTATTATATATGATTCTGATTTCGAACTGCATGCTGATATAGGCTAGTTCGATCAATGTGCATATCCAAAGAATGGAACACACTGATCCGAAACCCTACTTTCCAAAACTTAGAAACCCTAATCTTGAACCCCTTTCTGGTCTGTTTATTCCTGTCAGTGCGAACGAATATCATGCAAATATAATTGGTTGGTCAATAAGGCCTTTGAGTAACCAATTTTATTTGCACGATATTTGTTCACACTGAGAGGAATAAATAGACCAGAAGGGGGTTCAAGATTAGGGTTTCTTAGTTTTTGGAATGTAGGTTCTCGGATCAATATGTTCCATTCTTTGGATACACACATTGATCGAACTAGCATATTGTTGGGTTTAGAGATGCTGCTGCTCAGAAAAGATTCAACTGCTCAAAGAGATTCAAAGAAAAATCTTCTAAGTGTGATTCTACTACTAGAGGAAATGATACAACTGCTAGTGTATTTATACTACTACTGGAGATGCTGAGAAAGATCAGGAAAATACACTAAGTAGATACTACTGCTAGACTTAAAAGATACTACTGCTAGAGATAGTTTCTACTACTTATGTGATAACTTTGTATAGTCGGTTAGATAATTATAGAATAGATTCTAAAAGATTTATCTTGTGTAGAAAGTCATTGTAAACCGACTAGGACTCCTTAGACTATAAAAGGAGGTCCTGGGGTTAGAGTTTAGTACGTATCATTCATAGAGTTAATTCACTTCAAGGTTTTGTAACCCTAATACTTTCGAGTATTCGTATATTAATATATTGAAGTGTTTTGTGAGATAACAACTGTTTCATTAATTGTTCTTCTTAAGATTAAACATATGATTCCGCATTGTGTTTAATATAATCTCAAGTTAGTTTCTATACTTTAGTTGTTTTAGATTTATCTAAGATGACTAACTCTTTACAAGCTAGAGAATTCGATCAAGTGTTCAACTGAGATCAACAAGTGGTATCAAAGCTTGTGATCAAGAAGAACCTGTGTTAACACCAATCTGTTCAAGACATGGAATCCGAATCTACATACATGGTTACTGCTTCAAAGGTGTCTATGCTCAAGCCTGGTGAGTATGAACTATGGAGAATGAGAATACAACAATACATCAAGATGCTTGACTACTTTATGTGGGAAGTCATTCTGAATGGTGATACTTTACCAACAAAAGCTAATGATGGGAAACTTGTACCCATTAAATCTGCTGATGACAAGGCTCAAAGAAGGTTGGAGATCAAGACTCATAGCATTCTCATGATGGGAATACCTAACGAGTATTAGTTGAGTTTTAGTCATATTGAGGATGCTAAGTCTCTAATGGAAGCTATTGAGCTATGATTTGGTGGGAATGAAGTTACCAAAAAGTCAAGGAAAAATCTTTTGAAGCATCAATTTGAGACCTTTGTTGCCTCAAGTTCTGAAAATATTGATGCTACATATGACAGACTTCAGAAGCTTATAAGTCAACTAGCACTTATGAAGGTTCCAGTTCCTCAAGAAGATATCAATCTTAAGTTTCTAAGAAGTTTGTCATCTGAATTGAGTATGCACACTATGGTTTGGAAAAACAAAGCTGATTTTGAAAAGATGAGTTTAGATGATTTATACAACAACCTGAAAGTGTATGAATCTAAAGTCAAAGGGTCATCTAGTTCATTTACATGTGCACAAAACCTAGCTTTTGTGTCCTCTAACAATAAGAGTTCTGGCAGTACTCAGGAAACTTTTTCTACTGCTTATGGAGTTTCTATTGCTAGTACAAATGTTTCTAATGCTGGTTCAACAAACCCTGATAACTTAAGTGATGCTACTATTTGTGCTTTCTAGGCTGATCTTACTACCAGCACTCAAGTTATGCATCAGGATATGGAACAAATTGATCCTGATGATCTTGAAGAGATTGACTTAAAGTGGCAGATGGCTATGTTGACAATGAAGGCAAGAAGATTATTGAGAAAAACTAGTAGACAACTCAAGATGATTGGACAAAACAACATGGGGTTTGACAAGTCCAAAATTGAATGCTACAATTGTCACAGGAAGGGTCACTTTGCAAGGGAATGCGGAGCACCAAAGAGCCAAGATTACAAGAGTGGGGATAATACAAAGAAGGCTGCTGCTGAGGAATCAAAGAACTCTATAGTTTTAGTGTCTTGTGATGGTTTGGGTGACTATGATTGGAGTGATCAAGCAGAAGAAGGACCAAACTTTGCTCTCATGGCTTATTGTACTTCATCATCCAGTTCTGATTTTGAGGTATCTAATGATTCTGGTTGTTCATATAAATCTTGTTTAGATATTATAGAAGAGCTTAAGTCTAGGAATGAAAGTCTAAGAATAGAAGTTGAGAAATTAAAACTAGATAACTTAGGTTATAAAGTTGGTCTAAAATCTGTAGAATAAAGGCTTGAATTTCTCAAACAGAATGAGTTAGAGTATGTTGATAAGATTAATATTCTAGAAGGTGAGCTTTTTGTTAAAAACAGTGAAATTAGTAAGCTTAATAAAAAGCTAGAACATGCTGAACAAGAAAAAGATGCAGTTTTGGCTGAAAAGGACACACATAAAGTTAGAGTTGAAAAACAATAGTTTGTATCTGACTTAGTGCATAAGAATATTGAAGCCAATTGATGAGTAGAGGTAGTGGCATAGGGTGCAATGAGATACCTCCTCATGTTAAGAGTGCTTATGCACCTATTTTAAAAGAATTTTCTTGTGTTGGTGAGATTAATAACAAAACTGTAGGTGAGTCTATTGAGGCTAGTAAAGAAACACCTAAGGTAGCAAATAAGTATTCAGATGAACCCATTATTGAAGATTGGGTATCTGATGATGATGAGAAACAGGCCGAGTCAATACAAAAAGTTAATAATGAAGACACTCCTAAAACAGTTGAGTCTAGAGTTACACAGGTTAAGTTTGTAAACCTGTGTTTGGTGATAAGATCTCTAGGAAGTTTGTTGAATATATTGAGGAATCTAGAGAACAACCTAGGAGGTTAAATAACAGGCCTAGAGGTAACCAAAGAAACTGGAACAACCTAATTTCTCAAAAGTTCATAAGTGATTTTAAGATGGTTAATAAGGCTCGTTATCATTGTGGTAGTTTTGAACATTTATGTTAGTGCAAATATTATGATATTTAATCTATACAGTCTCGTTTGTTTTGATTGATGACAAACGTATAACTTGATACATAACGTAAAATGTACAAGTTACTTGTTATCATATTTTGTCTCAATATACATTCAACACCTCTCGACGTCTCGAGTCCTCGTATGCTACAACACAGGTTCGTACATGTTTGTTATGTGGCATTATGATCAAACCCCTTGATCAACCATTTAGAATGTTTAAAATACTTTTAGAGTCTTTAAGTATTTTAGGTGTCAAAGTACACTTTAGGTGTTAAATAGAATAAGTGTCACATTAGGTGTCTAGATAATATTAGTAAGTTTACAATCTATAAAAATGTGTCTTATAACAACATAAGTACATAAAACATTTTTATTAACTTACTAAATATCATATAGCAAGTTAATACATTATCTAGTAACTTTACAAGTTTACTTTCATATAGTACATTTTAATCTAAAATGAAATATACATGTCTTGTCTTGTCAACTTTGACTTTGGAAGATCTTGTATAGATTGTCATTTGCATCATGCACAAGTCTTGTCAAAGTTAACTCTTGCATATAAATAGTAGCCCATAGTTTATGTCTTTGTTAGTTTTGGAAAGTGGTTTTGGAAATCCACTTTACTTGTTTGCCTATAAATAGTAGCCCATGGTTTACTCATGAAGTTGATGAACTTGAACATACATTCACTCTATCATTTTACACACATTTAGATCATTAGGTAACAATGTAATAACATACATAGATTACCCTCATCACATGATTATAATGTTTCTAACATACTTCTTGATCCACCAAAGAAAGCTTGGAGATCTTGCCATCATCATCCACCAAAGCATATCAACATATGAAGATTCAAGGGCACTTGATATCCTCAATGATTGAAGACTTTCTGTTAAGATCGTTTTAGCTCGAGGTTGGTTAGACCTCATCTAGGGATTACAAAATAATAATGACTAACACAATACGCAGCGGAATAAACAAACATCATTATTATTGTTAACAAGGTTTCTCGTCATCATCTCTACTCTAATAATACAATAAGCCCCAATACTACGTGATCAAGTGTAGTACGGTTACCCAACAATAACAGGAATCATAAGATCCTTGGGGCTAAACCAAACATAACAAGTCTAGGCGTTTCCAGCCCTAGACACACACACACGCTTTCTTGGACTTTACATTATGACACACATGAATCCTATTCCCTGTATTCTGTTTATATAACACAGAATTAGGGTTACAAAATACTACGAAAGACTAAATTATAAATCTTCTTTTGCAAGCAAGTCCTTCTTGTTTCATTCTTCGTCTTTGTCCTTCATCTTTCATATTTTGTCAATATCAACTCAAAGTATAAATCCCAACAATCTTCCCCTAGTTGATATGACAAAACCAAGTAAGCACGAACTTCCCCTGAAGCTAACATATATGAAAGATAACGACTTCCCTTTAATCCATGCTATACCACCAAGGATCTTCAAGTTGCAATCTTCTATGAAAATATTCTTCCCCTTTTTGTCATCATCAAATAGGGGACAAATGTAAGCAACCTCGATCTTCACAACCACAAATCAATATTACACGTCCAATCCATCTTTCCAATGTTTCAAAGTCGCCCGCCATTAAGTTTTCCGCATCTAAAAATGTACTTGAAACAATAGAAATCAAAACCAGTAGTAGTAATATCAACCAGCAGTAGAAAAACCTTGATCTTCATAATCACCAACCAGTACCATACATCCAATTTAGTCCTTTAGTATCTTGAATTACCCACCATTAAGAACACCAAAATGCTTACTTATTAAATGAACTCAAGACATAAAAATCCCAAATCTTCAGTAAGAATACCAACGAATAATCATGAAAACCTTTACCTTGATGTAGCATATAAATGGTTAATCATTTTAATAATAAGCTTCCCCTGAAACCCATATGTTAACCATTGCAAAAGAACTTGTCGAATAACTAACCACAATAGAAACAAATACCATGTAGTACCGGCCATGAAGATCACCAAATAGCTTACGAAAATGACTACAAAAGCATTTGAAACCAAGTAGTAGTAATAATGAAGATCAGTTCTTTGTTTGATAAGTAGGAACCATGTAGAAAGTTGAAAAGCTTCTCCTGAACACGAACATGATAACTACTTCAATAAACCTACCATTCGTAACACCAGGTCATAACCAATTTTTTTAAAACCAAAACATCTTGCCTGTGTGGGTGAACTCCATGTGTGTGTTTTGGAACCACCTGTTCCAAATCAACAATCAACGATATATATGCTTCCCCCCACTTTTGTAATCGCATGCCAACAAGCTGCTCAAGTTAGGCAACAAAAATATTCAAAACATTCATGCCCATGTATATAAGCCCAACCATAGCCAAATAAAAACCTGTATCACGTCTTGGCAGTGGGAACCATGAAGCGAACAGTGGAAACTTTGTATTACCAGCAGTGGAAAAATTTGCATTAACAGTGGAAATGAAGAGCGAGCAGTGGTAAAATAGAACGAGCAGTGGTAATGAACTAAAGCTAGCAGTGGAAACGAACACACTTAGCAGTGGAAACTTTTAAAGCGTAGCAGCACCAGTAACTTCAGTCAATAAAGGGTTCTTGTACCAGTAACCTTAGACGCTTTACTTCCAAAATAAATTCATTCAATCAGTAGTAAGTGTCACACCCCCAAAATCGGGTCCAGCGGAAGCTTACATGTCGTTGGGGTGTAACTCAATTGGTATCACAACACAAGTACAAAGAACGGTTTTCATCTCATTCATTTAGAATAAAATTGTTGTTCGTTGTATTTACATTGTTAAAAGTAGTGCGGAAGTAGGCCCTTAAAATAGTTAAAACGGTCCCCAAATGAACATCAGAGTCTTCTATGACCATGCCATGTCCTGCCAAAACCTCCAGTAGCGTGCCATTGCTTAATACCTGAAAATACATGCTAAAGCGTCAACACGAGGTTGGTGAGTTCATAGAGTTTAGTGGAAAAGAATGTATGTAAAGCTCTTGAATGGAATTTTCCTAGCAAAGGCATTGTAAATCCACCCAGTTCCAAGTCCCGGCCATACAAGACTTGCAACCTGTGTGTTTGCAATCTACTCCCAAATATGATATGGTTTATGCAAACAAAAATAATATTTGAGCCAAGAGTCAAAGATAAATGTAGCAATATCGCTATAAAATGGTAAGTGTGATAATGCAGCCATGACAATGTCGTCATATGGCAATCCTGACAATGTCG
>LBNU01029030.1:7316-17980 GCA_014162995.1 Artemisia annua
ATATATATATATATGTATATATATAAGTTATATTTGTTTTGTTTTAGTTATTTAATTATTATTGGATTACTTAATGTGATTTATTAATTTAGTTGGTATATTGTTGACTCGTGTGGGCCCCCCCTTTGACCAGCAGTTGACCAGTCAACACCGGGTTGACCCGGTGTGACTTGGTGACTTTTTGTGATTTTTTGGATTATTGTTTGTAGTAATATAGTTTGGTACTTGTTTCGGCTAACGTTTATATAAACCGGACTAATAAATATGAAACCAAAAATACATTTGTTTTAGTGAAGGGATTTGGACATCGGACTTGGATCCGTATTATTATATTGTGATGTTATATTGTGAGCTTGAATTGGACGTATTGGATTTGCGGATATGGTTATTTGGACTTATGGACCCTTTGGTACACGAGACGGTAGGGTACATTAGGCCCTTAAAGATCTTAACGTACCTGGAACCCGAACAATACAAAATGGTCGATAAACCTAAACAACTAATGGACTACGTGAATGATATATCCAATCATATTTATATAAAATATTAGCGTTGTTTAAAATAAAAAGAGTCGTTGACTCGGGAAATGTTCTATAAACGGGCAGGTGATGCCGAAATTTTGTAAAACTCTTTATAAACTTCAAATTAATTTACCAACTACTATTTATTTCAAAACCCTTTTATTTCAACGTTATTTTCGGAAAATGGGTAAAGAGCCGAAACTAATATTATTGTATTGATTGTTTATTAGCGATTTGTTATCTATTGGAGTGTGTCTTCATTAATATTCTTTTCTTTCCAATTCTTTTTCGACGACTTTCTTCGTGATATTCTTTTGTCTTTTCTTGCGTATTTGGTCTTTTCGCCGACATATTCTTTTTATCTTTCTCGTCACCCACACGAGACATTTTGAAAACTATTTTCTTTCAAATGCCATTGTATTAATATTTTGAAAATAAGTTCGTAACAAATAACCTTATAAGCTCATGGTAACGACTCATTACTATAAATATAACGAATCCAACACGACTCCTAAAAAACGACACTACGTAATAAACTAACCAACTATATAGAGCAAAGGACGATAACAATTCTACACTAAGTATCGGGGCGAAAAATAGAAAATTATGTTTATAAACCCATGGGGTGAGATACATGCTTTAAATGTTTTCTGAGCACAAGTATTTTTGGTATGCTTTTCCTGACTGGTATGCTTTCCTGACGATGTGCTAAGTAGCTTTACCTTGCCATTGAAAGACCCTCAGATCATGAACCATTAATCACTTGCGAGTGAGCGCGAATATAGGGATATAGGCCTATAGGAATTGACCCTCCCACTCCTTTTGCTGGATAGGCAAATTGTGGTGTACTATATTGGATTTTGCCGGGTAATTGGAAAGTACTCGGCCTTGGGGGCACTATTATATTATGAAATTCCGCGGTTATATTGATACTATGATTGTTGGTTAACCTTTTGCGTGTCATGAGCTTAACATCATCAACAATGTTATATGCACAGGGATGCCTCTATACATTGGTTGTTACCTTGATTACCCGATATTTGCATTTGTTGCTCATATCTTATGATTAAAACCTTGTGCTCAACCTTATTATTTAAACCTATGGATTACACTCAACCTTTGTGTTGACTTTTTAAGCATGTGGTTCAGGTACTAATGATATTAATAATTAGCTTTGAAGCTTGATACTTGGGGCATGGTGGAGTGGCTAAGGCTGAAGAGGCATTTCTGTCAAGGCAGCTTTACTATTTTTCTATCTTTATTTGCATGTCATTCGTAAAACCTTTTCTGTCTTTTGTTACTTCCGCTGCTAAACTTTATTTATTTTCCGCTGCAAACTCTATTTACTTTTTCAGCTGCTACTTTGACTTAAGAGTCCTTGTACTCTAAATGGTTTGTAATTCGAATGATATGTTTTGCAACATTTATAAACGTCCCGTGTTGTGGTCGTTAACTATAAATGTGCCTGGTTTCTATTTGCGTAATACCCCCAGCATGTCAGCTGCCGTATCCGAGTTGGGGGTGTTATAGTTACTCTTTGATTCGATATTATGTGAACTCAAGTCTTGAACAATATGAACAACTATATCAAGGAATAAAAAATAATAATGATGTAAGCTACGTATGTAAAATCAACACATGCATAATATAAATAATTGTTGCTATATACGAGATGTAAGTAAGTAAGCTAAGTAATAAGTTAGAGATGGAAAGATCTAACTGCGAGACAAAGGATTTTTAGTGGTTCGGCTACAAGGACACCTTCCTTGCCCTACTCCACTCCCCGAGTCAGCTACTCGAGAGTTTTCTTCACTATGTCAACAAGCTCCCTTATGGCGGAGAAAACCTTAGACAACTTTCGCTTACACCAATTTAACGACACAAAGCTAGATGTCGAGTTCTAATCCTAGCTAGAACCAATCTCACACCACTTGTCACTACACTACTTCTTCACAACTTCTTCACTACACTACTTCTTCACTACTTAGCTCTAGATCTTCACACCACTACTTCTTCTTTACAACACTACTACTACTTCACAACTTCTATTCACAACTAGCACACCAAAATCTACTTCTTTACAAATAATTTACACAACTACAAAACTATATTTACAAATCTACAATACTTCTTAACTAGATGTTGCGGGAGTATTCTTCTCTTGCACTTTGAATGATGAGGAATTGAATCATTTGAAACAAAGACTTATAATCTTATGATCAAAGGATTTAGAATGATGTTTAGAAAGGATTGAGACTGAAAATTTTAGTGCAAAAGGAAAGAAAAAAATACCAGGATTGAGCCTGTATTTATAGGCAAAAGTTTCTGACAACAAGAGCGTGCCGGCCCCCTTAAAATTAAGGGGGCCGCCCCTTATAATTAAGGCGGCCGCCCTCCTGTAACGGCCTGAAACTTTGTCTTTTTCTGGGGAAAGTTTATTTGGTGAAAAACTAACTGATTTTGGTTAAAAATTTGAATTCATATATTTATTATGAATTAAACATTTTCCTTTATTACCAAAAATGTTTTTCAAAGATATATAAGATGTTTATATAATTTTTTAAACTTTGTAGCGTTTAAATAAAAATCCCTTTGATCATAAAATGTAATAGATACTTGTTTATTCATACCTTAAGTGATTTTGTTGGATAATATGATATTTGTAACTAATACTTGTTTACGTAATAATTTTACGTTTAATGTTTTTTCATTTTGTGATCGTCAAAACATATAGATATCAAAAAATATAAATAACGTTTTTATGCATTATTTATATCAACAAAAAGCTTGAATTTGATATATCCAAACGAAGCTACTTATTTTAGAGTAATTATTTTTGTAACGAAAAGCTTACAACTCTAAAAAAAAGCTTCAAAAAAATTACATACCAAACAGGCCCCGTGAAATCGTTGATATAAGGTAACTAAAACCCTGTTTTAAAACGATTTAAGTAGGAACGTGTAAGATATTCATAATTATAACATGTATGGTTCTTGTGATTATGGTTCGAATTAAAGAAAGAAAGAAAAAGAGAGGAAGAAAGTTTAGAGAGAGAAATAGAGAGAGAGTTGGGAAATTAGAGAGAGAAAGTGAAAGAGAAATATGAATTTGATTAGAAGTTCCAACCCTTCCCATGTGTGGGAAGGGTTGTATATAGTTACAATAAAACGCTCTCCTACGAGCTGTGGATCGGGGTGTACAGTGGGTAAAGACCCGTCCGTCCTCCACGGTATTACTTAAACTAAACTAATTCTACGATAACTAAATAAATACTAATAAACCTACGAGCTAGTTTAATGCTAATATATCATCGGGGTGACCGAGTCTTTCATAGGAATATTCATATTCCTAACAATCTCCCCCTAAGGGAGGTCACCCCGGAAATTACAATTCGAATTCTAGCATTCTATTCTATGAATTAAAACTTCTAGCCCGTAGTCATTGATTCTTCAAAGTCTTTAATTATTGTGCTTCCAGCACTGGAATTTTGATGACCAGTTTTGTATCTTGGATGATCTTTGAAGATTCTCTGTGTTTATCATCCAAATGTGTGCCTCCAAGTCATCTTTGTGCAGTATCGTCTCTATGTGACGTGGACATCTTTGTAGCGGCATGCTCACACTTTTTCGAAGCATGATCTTCAGCATCAGAGTTGTGAAAGCAAAGTTGAGGCCCATTCAATGATCATGATTTCTTTGAATATGATGTCGAAGTGTGAGCATGAGGTGATGGATCGGCATCTTTTCAGCAATCAACTGCAACCATCAGAAATTCCTGCAAGCAAACAGTTAGCAACAAATCATCCGGTACTTACAAGTTNGGCATGCTCACACTTTTTCGAAGCATGATCTTCAGCATCAGAGTTGTGAAAGCAAAGTTGAGGCCCATTCAATGATCATGATTTCTTTGAATATGATGTCGAAGTGTGAGCATGAGGTGATGGATCGGCATCTTTTCAGCAATCAACTGCAACCATCAGAAATTCCTGCAAGCAAACAGTTAGCAACAAATCATCCGGTACTTACAAGTTTGGACTTCGAGATTGTCAACAGCATAGTGTGAAGACTTTCTCTAATCCTCACCAAGGTCGTTCCTAAATCGGATGCCACCGAAAGAGCTTACAAGATCTCACTAAGTAGATCAACGATTAGGTGAGTCGCTGGAGATCACTCCACGACTGTAGACCATTTGAAACCACCGCGATCACTAAGCGTAACCCACAAGGAATTACCGAAGTGACTTTCAGGGTTGTTTGATGTTGACCCTGGCAGGAATTTCCACTCAGTCACTAGGAATTACATACGTATATTCCCTCATAAGTGTTCTTGGTAGATTGCTAAGATCTGCGTAGGACTCATAATATTACAGCTGGTGTCCTTAATGTTGAACAACCAATGTAGAAGTAACAAGTGTTCCTATTAGATCTTTTGATGCATCTCGTGGCTCTAGACTCGATAAGTGCATTATTTGGTCGTCGGAGACTGGAGCGGTGTCTCCTGTTTCAATATCAACATAGCTCGTAATGAGCGGTCGATAGATTATGCAGGGTTCTCCGTGAGAATGAAACAAGCTCTTTTGAGAGAACTTGAGTGGTTAGAAGGTTTAGTGCAGTGCGCCACTGGGTCCATGACGTCTTTTCTTCAATACCGGTGTCGCCTTAGCAACAACCAGTAGCATATGAATTGAACCCGGTTTCTGCTCTAAGGTTGAATAATGGGAGGGCTATTTCTTTTCACTCTTTCTCATTTCATTTCTTTTTAATTCTTCAACCCCTTCTTTCTCCTTTCTCATTTATCTCCTTTTTCATAATCATACCTAAGGACTTTCTAATACTATCTATTCAGTATTGTCCTTTGATAGATCCCTCCGGCTCTGGCGGATCATAGGACGGTTTTCCTAACCTTAGCCACCTTATAACTTCATGACTATCCTATGTTGCCATCAACCAAATCATTGAAAATTCTCTCAAAGTGTTTATGATTAAGAAACACATTTTTGTTAACACATTGAGAGTTTTATGATTTTCAAATGCTCCCCCTTAACATGTGCTCATAGGTTTTTGATAGAAATTTGCACATGTCGGGGTGAGTTGCACTTTTTGAATTGATCCACTCTTAATAGACATATACCCTAGGGACACGTTTATGTAGCTTAGCTAAAGCGATCCATTATCAGCTTTTAGGTGATAACTAGCCCCTATAACTAACTTGAAGTTGTTAACATTCTGGTGTGTCGTGAATAGTATAGTATATTTCCAAGCAATTTCTCAACGAATAAGAAATTACCCGGTCGTGTCCGTGCGAAGGTTAAATGGAATCTCGATTTCCGGATCGTAAAACGTGTAGTGAAAATGGTAAAAGTGATAACGATGAGAATTACACTAATGATACTCAAATAAAACACAATCAAGCAATTAAAAAAAATATATCACGTGATCAAAGCACACGTAAGCTAAAAACGTAAAAATGAATTAAGAAACGTAAAATAAAACGTCACGTAATAAATAAAAATGTAAAAGTTACGCAAATTTAGTCCTAAGGGTGAAATTTAAATTTTTATAAACTAAAAATAATAAAAGAAAATTTTTAGAAAAAGAAAATTATTATTTTTTTGTCTTTTTATTTTTATTTAAGAATTAAAAACTATTTTTGTATTTTTGTTTAATAAAAGAAATTGAAACTAATTATGAAATTGGGATTATCACTCGCGGGCACTTTGTTATATTTATGCTTTCTAGCATGCTTGTCTAGTTCGGTGGTTGAGCTTAGTGTTGCATACAGAATTAGTGTATACTTGCTGATTATTGCTACGGTCCATATGTGTTATTTACTTTAAACCTATAGACTCACCAGCGTTAGCTGACTTTTAGCATGTTTTTCAGGTGCTTAAAGTATGCTTGTGTTGAAGGCAGGGCATGGCAATGGTCATAATAAACTGATGTGTTTTTACTTAAGCGTACTCTGAAACTTTGGGGACCAACATGTAATCGGGCCTTGTTTTTATTTAAAACAAAACTTATGTATGACAATTGACTTGTTTTGGTAACAAATTCGAAACGGATTTTTATCCCGTTTTTATGTATCTTGTGTTGTGATATTGATTTAGTAGCACCCAAAATGCATGTATGCTTCCGCGAATCTATAATTTTGGGGGTGTTACAGTAAAGACCTGTCCGTCCTCCACGGTATTACTTAAATTAAACTAATTCTACGATAACTAAATAAATACTAATAAACCTACGAGCTAGTTTAATGCTAATATATCATCGGGGTGACCGAGTCTTTCATAGGAATATTCGTATTCCTAACAATCTCCCCCTAAAGGAGGTCACCTCAGAAATTACAATTCGAATTCTAGCATTCTATTCTATGAATTAAAACTTCTAGCCCGTAGTCATTGATTCTTCCAAGTCTTTAATTATTGTGCTTCCAGCAGTGGAATTTTGATGACTAGTTTTGTATCTTGGATGATCTTTGAAGATTCTCTGTGTTTATCATCCAAATGTGTGTCTCCAAGTCATCTTTGTGCAATATTGTCTCTATGTGACGTGGACATCTTTGTAGCGGCATGCTCACACTTTTTCGAATCATGATCTTCAGCATCAGAGTTGTGAAAGCAAAGGTGAGGCCCATTCAATGATCATGATTTCTTTGAATATGATGTCGAAGTGTGAGCATGAGGTGATGGATCGGCATCTTTTCAGCAATCAACAGCAACCGTCAGAAATTCCTACAAGCAAACAGTTAGCAACAAATCATCCGGTACTTACAAGTTTGGACTTCGAGATTGTCAACAGCATAGTGTGAAGACTTTCTCTAATCCTCACCAAGGCCGTTCCTAAATCGGATGCCCCCGAAAGAGCTTACAAGATCTCACTAAGTAGATCAACGATTAGGTGAGTCGCTGGAGATCACTCCACGACTGTAGACCATTTGAAACCACCGCGATCACTAAGCGTAACCCACAAGGAATTACCGAAGTGACCTTCAGGGTTGTTTGATGTTGACCCTGGCAGGAATTTCTACTCAATCACTAGGAATTACATACGTATATTCCCTCATAAGTGTTCTTGGCAGATTGCTAAGATCTGCGTAGGACTCATAATATTACAGCTGGTGTCCTTAATGTTGAACAACCAATGTAGAAGTAACAAGTGTTCCTATTAGATCTTTTGATGCATCTCGTGGCTCTAGACTCGATAAGTGCATTATTTGGTCGTCGGAGACTGGAGCGGTGTCTCCTGTTTCAATATCAATATAGCTCGTAATGAGCGGTCGATAGATTATGCAGGGTTCTCCGTGAGAATGAAACAAGCTCTTTTGAGAGAACTTGAGTGGTTAGAATTAAGGTTTAGTGCAGTGCGCCACTGGGTCCATGACGTCTTTTCTTCAATACCGGTGTCGCCTTAGCAACAACCAGTAGCATATGAATTGAACCCGGTTTTTGCCCTAAGGTTGAATAATGGGAGGGCTATTTCTTTTCACTCTTTCTCATTTCATTTCTTTTTAATTCTTCAACCCTTCTTTCTCCTTTCTCATTTATCTCCTTTTTTCATAATCATACCTAAGGACTTTCTAATACTATCTATTCAGTATTGTCCTTTGATAGATCCCTTCGGCTCTGGTGGATCATAGGACGGTTTTCCTAACCTTAGCCACCTTATAACTTCATGACTATCCTATGTTGCCATCAACCAAATCATTGAAAATTCTCTCAAAGTGTTTATGATTAAGAAACACATTTTTGTTAACACATTGAGAGTTTTATGATTTTCAAATGCTCCCCCTTAACATGTGCTCATAGGTTTTTTATAGAAATTTGCACATGTCGGGGTGAGTTGCACTTTTTGAATTGATCCACTCTTAATAGACATATACCCTAGGGACACGTTTATGTTGCTTAGCTAAAGGGATCCATTATCAGCTTTTAGGTGATAACTATCCCCTATAACTAACTTGAAGTTGTTAACGTTCTGGTGTGTCATGAATAGTATAGTATATTTCCAGCAATTTCTCAACGAATAAGAAATTACCCGGGTCGTGTCCGTGCGAAGGTTAAACGGAATCTCGATTTCCGGATCGTAAAACGTGTAGTGAAAATGGTAAAAGTGATAATGATGAGAATTACACTAATGATAAGCAAATAAAACACAATCAAGCAATTAAAAAAATATATCACGTAATCAAAGCACACGTAAGCTAAAAACGTAAAAATGAATTAAGTAACGTAAAATAAAACGTCACGTAACAAATAAAAATGTAAAAGTTACGCAAATTTAGTCCTAAGGGTGAAATTTAAATTTTTATAAACTAAAAATAATAAAAGAAAATTTATAGAAAAAGAAAATTATTATTTTTTTGTGTTTTTATTTTTATTTAAGAATTAAAAACTATTTTTGTATTTTTGTTTAATAAAAGAAATTGAAACTAATTATGAAATTAAAGATTTAATCTACAAATTTAAATTTGAAAAATATTACTAAACTAAAAACTAATTTTAAAAATAAAAATGAAAATTATTTTTATCTTTTTCTGATTTATTATGAATTTAAAGTGATTTTAAAACTAAGAAAATAGAAAAGAAATAGTAAATCTACTCAAATAAATCTGAAATTTTTACATAAATTCTAAAATATTATTCTAAAGCTACTGTAGAAAAAAGTTTTTCAAAAATAAGCACAGAAGTGCTTATTGGCTTAAAAACTGCTTATGTCAAATGCTTATTTATAAGCACTTGACCCAAAATTATGAGAAATTGATTCAGAAGGCTTCTAGTACTCAAACAAATTCTTAATCATGCAAACCAGACCAAAGTGTATTTAATATTCAGCAGAAGCAGCAAAAAGTACTCAAATAAGCACTAAATAGTGACCAAATAAGCAATACAGTTATCCAACAAACTCAGGACTGATAACAATGCATAAACACATTAAATGAAGCACAAAGCAAGCACTGGAACTTAGATACAAGCTACATGTATCAAATGCAATAACACGTAAAATCAGCAAACTCTTCAAAATGGAACAAACTTGCAGTCCAAATAAGCAGAACAAATAAGCTTAAAAATATGAAACTAATGGGGCAAAAGGTGAACTACCAAGCTGAGAATAAGAAAAACCTAAAAGCCCTAAAATTAACAAACCAATTGAACACTAATTTAACCAAAGTTCAGCAGACAAAAACTGGGTTCAAGCAAAAGTATGGCAGATTTGACTTTTATGTTTAGCACTAGGTTTGACTTTTGTGAATTTTAACTGATTGATTCTAAACCTACATGCAATATTAAGATGCCTAATCACTTGATTAACTTAAACCTACCCTAAATCTAACAGAATTCAAAATGGCAGATTCACATGAACAATAATGAACACAATATTAAGCAGTTAAGCAAAGTTTGACTATTTACTCTATAACATGGTACTTTTGTGATCAAACTTACTTATACTAATCTAGTAAAGTCTACTTGTGCAGAATAACAACATCATTTCAGCAAGAACCACTCAGAACAAGCATATTCCAAACACCCCTATCTGCTATGATTTGCACTACAACTGTTATATCTAAGCTACCAATCACCACCAATTTACTCAATATCAGTCACTTAACACTATTGAACATCAAAACAACATGAATATGCAGCAAAAACATTCAAATGATCAAGATCTCAGAAACACTAAACCATCAGAGTCAACTCTAATATGAATGAATGAGTGTCCAAATTAAACCAGCAAGCATCTAAGAGAATAAAATACTACTAAATATAATGAAACTGCAACACACAAGGTAATTAAACAAACAAACATCAACCTATCAGATCTATGCTTATTAAACTTAGGAAATTTAAAGAGAACACTTACTGAACCAAATGAAGCCTCACAAGGGAG
Source organism: Artemisia annua (assembly GCA_014162995.1). Taxonomy (NCBI): domain Eukaryota; kingdom Viridiplantae; phylum Streptophyta; class Magnoliopsida; order Asterales; family Asteraceae; genus Artemisia; species Artemisia annua. The sequence goes on from LBNU01029030.1 coordinate 17,721, forward strand.
GTTATACTCCAAGATGCCTATCTTTGGATAAGCATATTTCACCTTCTGAACATCAGTAATAACAATGAATTCCACCAATTACCTTCTGAATCAATTTGAGTACCAACAGTTGACTTTGGTTGACTTATGGATTAAAACAGTTTCTTAACTCAAAACAGCTCACAATAAGCTATCATTAGCTTATGTGAGTTTTATGGAACAATAGCAAAAGATTAACACAAACTTATTAAACAACTTTAAATTGCATAAAAGTAGAATGA
>LBNU01029030.1:33654-70923 GCA_014162995.1 Artemisia annua
ATAGTAACTAAAATAAAGAAAAGATAAGACAATTTCACGATAAATAATCCAAGAAGCAATTTCTAATGTGACGTGAAAGCTAACCTTCGGAAATCCAGCTATATTATTTGCAGTTATAATTGTTCTTTGCAATGTGCTTGTCCATATCTAGGCCAAACCACAAACACATATTATTTTTATCAATAATGTAAAACCAGAAAAAAAAAAAAAAAAAAAAAAAAAAAAAAAAAAAAAAAAAAAAAAAAAAAAAAAAAAAAAAAAAAAAAAAAAAAAAAAAAAAAAAAAAAGATCGACAGTTATCCCAGAAACTGGTTTTTCAACGAATATATCAAAGGTAAAATGAGTGGGTTCTTACAGAAGCAGCACGTTCATTTTTCAGTCGCTTTTCAACAAAATTTGCAAGCTTTTTGGCATAAATCTCCCCCTTTGCGCTGTCAAAGAAATCAAAAGGTTATAATAAGCGGGTCATGAACTGGAGTTCATGTTAGACGCGAATGCATGCAGACAAAAGGATAAAAATTTTCATCCATTGTGCTTATTTTATTGTTACAAACACACTCTCCTTTAGCAAAAATTCCAAAAAGAAGCTGCAAATCTATAAGAATGAGCGATTTTGGAAAAAAGCGATTATGTGATACTGAATAATCTTAATCAGATAACAATTAATAATAAACGCATATTCTTTGGCCCAAAAAGGAGAGATATTTATCGAAATGGGAACACAAATCTCTTAAGAATGGGTAAATGGGTTATGTTTTATTATCCCTAGATAATCAGTTTTGTGGCTGCGTATTTGAAACCGACACCCTAAATAATCAGATACTCAGAAGCAGATTCTGCTTATCCAATTAATAAAAAAAAAACTAATTATTGCTAGGGACACGATAATCAGTTCCAGAACACAGATCCAAACACCCCTTCTAATCACTGGCATCGTAAGCTGCTGTTATGACATGTTCTTTAAGATTGACAAGGAAACCTTAAGGGAGTGTCGCCACCAATTCTTGCTCTCACATTGTCACGACTTTCACCGTGCCTTGTAAGCAATATTGGTCTTGGCGTCAAATGCGTATTCACCTGCATAGTTATACATGGAGTTAGAATATGTTATAAACCCAAACATTTAGCCACATTTCCAAATTTATCGATACCAAGAAGAACACAATCCGCCCAGGAAGGTAACCGCTGATGTTGTTCACCTAAATATATAAAAGATAAATGAACAATTAGTTAAGAATTGAAACTTTATGATGTTACGATATAACCAGTGCAAAACAGTAGACATTAACTATAAAAATAAGACGACTTACTTGTATTTGACCCCCATGGCCACTAACCATATCAATCATCTTGATATATGATCCTTCATTAACCGGTTCGTAGATCTAGTCACATCAGGCAACTATTTTAAGTCAAAGCAATCCACAATCTATAATAAGTTTTGATGCAGTTAAGGTTACCTTCTCGTAATTATCAAGTCGGCACTTGAAGTCCTGATATCCGGCTTCAAAGTCTGACCTGTAAGAATATATAAAGTTAGTCATGTATGCATAAGTTTCTACTAAAGGAACGTGATAGTTTGAGAAAGCAAGCATACTCTTCAGCATAATCAGGACTCTGTTGAACCTTGAGGCGTATATTTCTTTCGATTATTTGCCGATCATTGCAAATTGTTTCCAAAAATATAATCTGTAGTGTCCATGGAACAACAGCGTATAACATTCTTTATCAGTTTTATTAATAAAAAAAAAAACGAAACAAAAAATTGTCACTTAGGGGGTGTTTGGGACTGCATAGTTTTAGTGCTTTTTGTCTTCTTACCTATGTTATAATAATAAATATAAAAAATAAAAAATAAAAAATAAAAAAATCATGTGCTTATTGGCTTACTTGCAATCTGATGGAATAAGCATTTCTAAACTAAGAAAATGGGGATGGAGGTGCTTAATTTTAAGTGCTTAAACGCATACGCATAAGCCAAATATATGCAATCCCAAACACCCCCTTAATGAGCTTCTAAGCATTCAGCATCTTACCTTGCATTTGCCTTCAGCCATTTTCATAAGCATATTCCTTCGCTCACTAGTGCTATTTGTGGCATCAAATATTCCAACCTACATAAAATCGGTATCATTTATAGCCTCTTGGACAATAAAAGATATCGATAGAAATTCATTATATTTAGACTTACCTGGCCACCTTCTTGCATCCATGCGGTCATGTCATCCATTGCAAGAGCCGCTACCTAGTGGCATTTATTTATTAAAACTATTTGCAAAGAAACATGTTAATACAACATTCCACATATACTTTTTCTATACAGATTAATGTGAAACCTAGTGATTTTAACAATATCCATATAATTTTGTTATCAAGATTAATGCATATGACAATAGTAACTTGGTAAAGGAAGGACCTGATTTTCGCCGGTAACCTTTACAAAGATTAAAACTTTTTACCAAGACTCACCTCATTACGAGCTTCCATGCCTTCTGGATTGTCACCACGGAAAAAATCAGCAGACTGCATCAAATTGATATGCAGTCACTATAACGAGAACATTCAATTATAATTTCATTTTTACTTTTCACGAAGCAAAAAAGAGCATTGATACAAATGTAGAGAACGTTTCAAAGAAATCAAACCCACCTGATTAGCTCCATGCTTGAGCCGGCGATACTGTTACAACAAGAAAAGCAATAAGGCCAGTGGTCGTGATTTGACATGGTGTAATCTAACAATAAGGAAATAAATCAATGATGAAGCAATTACCTTTCCAACATTGAAGTGTTTAGTGTCATGACCTAACCAACGGAGATACCTTGTAAGTTTAGCAGCAGTAAAAGTTTTCCCACGAGCTGGCAAGCCAACCTACCACGTAAAATAAAAAACTTGGAGAAATTTAGTAAGGGAGTCAAGATGGACGGGGGGTCGGGCGAGTCGAGAAATGGGTCAATATACATCTCTTTAGTACTGGATGAAACATGCCGGGCTGGGTTGTGTTGACCCATAAACGGGTTTTTCCACTTTCCAAGTTCCAACTTGTTGTGAGCGATTAATGCATTATTTATAATTACATATACACTGATAGTTTGCATGTATAATCGACAACTTTGAATACAACGGTTTAGGAGGTTGAATGCATTCAAGACAAACTTATTTCTTAACCCATGCAATACATGTGACCCGTTTACTTTAGGCAAAACTTGTTGGATGGACACATTTGACAAAATGAGATAAAACACAACCAAAATCAATGCGTTCCTAAGTAAATGGTTGAAAGTGCCACCTCTAAAATAAGTTTTGGTTTTTACTCATGTTTGAACATAGGAAACTTAGAGGAACTACCAAGACTATTGCAAGATGCATATCTTCTTTTGGTCCAAGCATTAGATCAGCTACAGCTGCAGCAGCAACAGCACCAGCAGCCGCCGGCATCGCGTTCTAACAATAATTCAAATGTCTAACAAAGTTAAAAGGTGCAATGGCGACATTCTAGAGATATTTAATTTTTATTTACAAACCTTAGCCCCCGAATCAGGTTTAGTGCTAGTAGTCAAAGTATTTGCACTGGCGGATTTGACTATCCGAGGAGATCCCACACCTCTATCCACGAACATTCCTCTGTGACTATCTTGTTTTTGTAACTGTGAGATTGTGCCTAAAGACTTTGATTCAACCATGCCAGGTGGATTAAATAGCTTTGGAGGTTCCGGGATTACAATTTCCATTTCCTGTCCACATGCCACAACATACATCTCGTGTTCAATATTTTATTTCTAAGTTTAGCGGGTGTGTAAAATTGCGATATAAATTTGATAATCTGATTATTGAGACTTGAAGTTAAGATAATCAGTTTTTCTTGTTTTGATAAAAATACTCTACATCTGGTTATCTAAACATATAGGGTTCAATTAATCAGTTTTGCCCCTATTGGATAGTTTCATTCCAGTTGCAACGAAACAGTTCTCAAAGGTAAAATAAGATTGCTTGCTCTCCCCTTATTTTAATCTCAATTTTCCACTGGAACGTCATTTTTGGTTCTTTTATCTTTTGAATTCATAAATAATCGGAACTTGGCAAACACACTGAAATAAGCATCTAATTTGTACAACTTCAAACAGTAGAAGCATGTTCAAACGATATCTCCAAGAGCAATTTCCATTACAGCTGATTAATCCAATAATGATATTACTTTACATAATCACTTCAAAACCGCAAATACAAACACACCCTTAAACTAATTATATGATAAATATACAATCACCCAAATATCCCTAACTTAAACCTATGAATACATCAACAATATTTCTACTGTTTAAGTTGCATTAGACTTTCATAATGCACATCCAAATATTTCTTACTATTATTTGTGTGTTATGGATGATCTTAATACCACCGTCCCACCATATGTTTGACGATCTATCTCAATTTCATCATATGGCTATTCCAAACATTGAAATGTACGAGTCACTTGTGTGTTTTCTTATGTTGATGACATTACATTATTAAGCAGACTTCGCTAATATTCAAAGCAATACAGTAAATACACAAACAGATCATACTCCAGAGCAAAGTTATAACCTTTATGGGTGAAGGACGATCAACGGAAACACTTGTATCATTAGATGAACCTTCAGCTTTAGAAAACACCCCACCACGCTTTATAAATTTTGGAGTCTCGGCCAAGTTAGCAGCGTAAACCGCGGCAGTTTGTGGAGCCGGGACTAGGTATTGTTCAAGATCAAGGTCCAAACTTGTCGACGAGCCATTCTGCAAATAAATAAATTATCATTTGACATTTTTGGTTAGACAATTAATGGAGATTTGAGATGGGAGTACCTCAACACCCTCGGGTACTGAATTGATGCTGACATCAGGTATACCGCGAACAGTTGACGGTTCAAGATTTTCTTGATAAGCTCTCCAACTAGCAGCAAGATCAAACGGCGAAACCCTGTTGGCCTTAATAAATACTCGATACTCGAGAATTTCATCCTGGCTGAACTTAAAAACAGCTAATCGGGCAACCCCTTGCAGTGTTCCACCCATGAACTGCCTGTTTGTGCCTTCCTCCACTATGCATGGCACATTGTTGTCTTTTGGCTTCAATAAGAACTTGAAGTCCAAGGTTTCTAGATTAACATAAAAAAAAAATGTTAATGGCTAATGGTTTACGTGCTAAAACAATCTTCTTTGACTGTTAACGTCAAACCAAAAACTTTCAATTTCAACATTTATAAGAATTATTTGAAGGTTTATCACCAAAACTAATCTTTATGTAGTATTATTTGTGATAAAGTTCTTAGCTTTGTAGTTCATTTTTCCTAGATATAAACAAATCTTTATAAATTTTGAGGCGGAAAACTAGTCCGTCGAGCATGGTTGTTCACACTTCTCAGTTGCTAGGAAATCTCTGTTTGGACTCCTACGTTCTAACAGTTACATAGACCAAAAAGCAGAAAATAAAAGTACAAAATATGAAATTACCATGATTAGGAGAGACAACAAAACTTAACTCCCACATTGCTGTTGACTCACGTTCCATGGGAAGCTAATTCAAGAGAATTATCAGAATTAGAAACATGAACACTGAGAAGGATTATAGATAGGTTTAAACAGAAGGAAAAGGCAATTAGAAATTAAAAAAAATAATAATAATAAAAAATACGGGTACTAATAAAAATTATATACATGTCTCAACTGAAGCTAGATACAAGAAAATGATCAAACTTAGACATGGGTATTGGAAAGGACTATAAATAGGTTTCACAGATACTAAAAAGGACTATGAAGAAGTTTTTTTGAACTTTTTATTTAAAGCTAAATACATGAACATTATGAAACATAGAAGCACGGATATTGACAAGAGACTGGACATTAGTACGGCCTAGGTTTTTATGGAAGGTAAATACAAGAAAACATAAAATACTCGCACCAAGAAGATTGATACTGAACAATACTAGATATAGTTATAAATGAAAGCATCTTACAAGATAATCATCGAGCGTGGATATTGAAAATTAATATATATAAGTGGTGCGGTGGTGCCAAGCATTCCTTTCTTTAAAGTGATTATCTGATTGTTGCATTTAAAGCCGCACAGATTCTAGTGTTTGGGTATAGTCAAATTGATTCTAATCATCTGAAGATTCAAGGTCAAATAATCAGTTTCAGATTATACTTTAAAGTAGATTCGACGAAACTGATTACAATTATCATACTATTTAGGGGTTATTTTACATATAGTATAGATCCTTAAATAATCCGAGCACTAAGTCCTGCAGCCTGTTTTGTTTCAGTTGTTATCTTACAAAATCTGCTAAATACTTTTTATCAGAAGCAAGTGGTTTACTTCTGTGGTCAGGAAACGAAATAATCAGATAGGTAACCGTTCAAGTGTTTAGCTTTCTATTTTAAGCACTTATGGGGGTGTTTGTTTTTGCTTATTTTGGGCTTACGTGGTTTGTCTAAGCTTATTTGATCGGCTTATGAGCTTATCAACTCAACTGGGTGTTTGTTTAAGCTTATATATAGGCTTATGAGCTTATTTGATTCCGGCTTATATATCATGAGCCTCAATTTTCCGGCTTATTTGGAGACTTGTTGGCTTATATAAGTTTATTATAATCATAATAAACTTATATAAGCCCACAAGTCTTCAAATAAGCCGGAAAATTGAGGCTTATGATATATAAGCCGAAAACAAATAAGCTCATAAGCCACATACAAGCTTAAACAAACACCCTATAAGCTATAAGCCGAAGTTGGTAAACTCATATAAGCCATAAAATAAACTTACTGACATTTGAATATTTACAAAAGCCATAAACCCATCAAATAAGCTTACACAAACACCCCCTAAATAAGCTCAAAAATAAGCTTGAACAAACACCCCATAAGAGCAACCAAAACTGCTTATTCAAAACCTCATAAATGGCTTGCTCCTACTGAAACATCAGCAAATTAATAAGCAGTCCATAAGTTGCATGGGAGGTTAAAACTTTATTAATACTATAAAAGGAAGAAGAGGGTAGTACAGCTTTAGAGGAATCCCAAGAGCCAATAAGAGGAACAGAGCCATAAACATGAGGAACAAGGTCATCTCTAATGTTATAATTTTCCATCTTTAATGAAACATAAAGCTGACCACCACCACCATGGTCTTCTTTCTCTTCACCACTTTCATGTGAGCTACTGTCAGGATTCTTTGATGCTCCACTTCCCATTGCTTCTTTTTACCTTACTGTTTCTTCACCTCAAATGGGTGTTCTTTTATTAAGTTTAAGGAACAAGAAACATGTGTGTGTCTTGGTTAAAAAATAAGATTGAAAATGTGAGATGGAGGTTATGATAAGTGTTTTTGTGTTGTGTTGTGGTGTTTGAGGTTTGGAGAATTGGAGGCTTAGATTTTTAGTTGTGGGACCAGGTGAGTTTACATGTGTATATGTCATTTTGCGGCGTCTGGTCTGCACCGTAGAATCAATTTGGCTGTTGTCGCGTTGCATTCTGGGGTCTTTGTTTCTTTCTAGTACTATCAAATCTAATGTACTCCGTAGTAGTTAGTCCGATCAGATTAAGTCAAACAAATGTAGTTTAAATGGAGTTGTTAAGGTTTAGCAAATATTGCTTACCAAGAATGAGGCGCCCGCTGAGTTGCAACAGGTATTTGTGAGTGATTACGTGTTTTTATTCGGTATACATATTGCGTGTTATTATGGTTCTTTTATAGAAAATCGGGATGACCCGGTAGTTGAACCGTAACTCGTTGAATTGGTAATACGGTTACCGGATGACTTGACCTGGTCGATTAAAAACCCGGTTTTTAAAACATTCATTTTTTTTATTCCATTTTTAGGTTTTTGTATAAGGTAAGTGGTTAAATTACACACTTTTTTTCAGGCCATTATTAGTAAGAGTTAGGATCAAATGAGAAGAAAAACTAAAATGAGAAGGATGAGAAGAAACCACAACCACACATTTGAGATGCACCTACAAAAATAGATGCATCTCCCCTTAAATTTCTCCCTCTTATTTGAATTGTGTGGTTGGAAACTTTTCTCACTCTTCTCATTTTATTTTTTCTTCTTACTAGATCCATTCCCTTATTAGTAAATGTATTATTTTCATCTTTTTTTCTTTTGTTGTTTGAGATGTTAATTGGAAAATAGTTAGACGAACCAGGCGTAATATATTTGGTAACCCATATAAGATCCGAAAAGAAAGCGTTTGTTAATTTATGTTGGGTCCAAAAACTATTTATTTACGAGTATTTCACTTCGCGCGTTTGTTTATTTATGTTGAGTCTATGATGTGTCAACAAACTATTTTTTTAATTCACTTCACTCGAGACGGTGAAGATACCTTCGCCTCATAATATATAGAGATAATACGGAGTAACAAAACCTCAAGAGAGTGTAAAAAAAAGTGTTTTATATAAAGACATCAGTGACACATTATCATACTTGAACTTGTAACCTTTTAGTTGGTATATAATATTCACACAAATACTAATAGGCTAAATAAGTATTTAACGCGAGAGATTGTGGAAGATTATGAAGGTTTAAAATTATTTTGTTAAAAAATAAGCTTTGGTTAAAAAATAATCTTTATTTGGGTGACAAAGATTGTTGATTATTTTAAAAAAAATTTGTTGTCAAAACCGGCTTTTAAAAAATTTTGGAGATTATTTTTCAAAAATTATGTCATTTTACATTTTTNGTTTTTCAGTCAGCGCCAGCATCAGCAACAACACCGGTAACAACATTTATTTTTGCCAAACATATACCCATAACCAAATCTTGTTTCAAAGCTTAATTAACTTACTGGCTAAATTGCTTTGCTACATTAAAGGTTTTTAAAACACACCCGACAGATGACCAAGTCGTTCTCATTTTATGGATAAAGATTATACCGCACCATCAAGTCTTGTTGCAATTTTGTTACATTTTCCCGATTTAAATTGAGATTTGTGCACCACAAGCTTGTGGAAACATGGTACTCTTATCAAGTCATAACATGTAAACACAAGTAAGTTAGTGATTTTGCACACCACAAATAAGTTATGTGCACACCATAAACACGAATATGCATTGTTGTACCATATAGATTAAAAATGTGATTTCATGATGTTCATATTAAATTTGATGATGTGCATATCACCTCTTAATTCTAAAAAGTAAATGTGACATCTTATTAGTTGTTAGATACTTTTCTAAAAATACGTAATATACCGTGATAGGCACTTATCATGGGACATATGTAATACATTTTATGAAACCTTAGACATGAAAATTGGACTGATGCAAGACTATTTAGACAGGAATATAGGATGGATGAAGAGGTGTTGAAGATCATTGAGGAGGCTGTCAAAATAAGACTTATGAGCTTAAGAGTGAAAAATTCTAGAGCTATTGACGAAGCTAAGATAACATGGGGTGTTAAGCTACAAAGAAAAACAATATGATTTCAACATCTTAAAGGGTGCTTGGCATTTAAGGGGTGTATGAATAACAATAGTATTGGTTTAGTGATCCTCTCTACTGATAAAGGGGTGTTTGGATATGTGAGTTTCAGCAGCAAGATGTCTAATTTGCTACTGTTTCTTTATACTTGCAGACCATAACAGTGCTGATGAGACGAAAAATGTTACGTTTTTAGGGGTCGGTTTGAGTCCTAATTCGTATGTTTTTGGTTTGGATTTCACTCAAAGTCGTTTCTTTTCTTATTTTAGGTACTTTTGAAGGGAAAATCGCAAAAGAAGCATTTTCGGGCGTTTTCGGAGTGAAAAAGTGCGGAAAACAACAAAAACTCAAAAGACCTTGAAGATTACAGAAGGTGACGCCGTCACACTCTACAAGGTGACGCCGTCAGGAACAAGTGAAGTCCAGAAGTGGAAAAAAGACTCGTGACGGGCCAGAGAGTTCGTAGTGCAAATTGGTGACGCCGTCAACCAAGGCCGTCAGATCTGGAACCAGTAATTATGACCACGTCAAGGAAGGCCGTCTGAAAACCCTAATCGCCGAGCTGACGACGTCACTTATTGGGTTGACGCCGTCAGCCCGAAAAATCTATATATATAGAACGTTTTTCTTTTATTTGTGAGGAGTTTTAGAGTGGAGAACTTGGGACCAAAACCCTAGTACGAGTTTTACANCAGAGATGAGACATTTATATTTCAAAAGTTTACCTAAAAAGAGAAGAAACGACTTTGGGTGAAATCAAAAAAACAGATACGAATTAGGACTCAACGACCCCATAAAACGTAACATTTTTCGTCTCATCAATACTCTTAACTTGAAGACTTGCTTTGTCCTCGAAGCAAATGCGCTTTTATTCACAATTGAAAACAAGTTAGAGGTCATTTAATGCGACTTAAAAGTAAGATTACAGAGTAGTCTTCACTGATTACTCAATAATAAGCCGAGAAAAATAATACCTAGCTACTCTCATGTAGTGTTTGATATCTATCCATCTCGGTTGATATATTAGATATAATATAAGGAAATGGACAATATCACCATGCACTACCTGTCATAAATAAAATGATTACATAGGCTTGAGAGAGGATCGAAACTTCTCCACTAAGGCGTAACCCTAGGATACTTCAAGAGGGCATTTAAGGTTTACGGGGGTTTAGGGATATGGAAAACAGGTTTGGTTGGATAAAGGGGATAGTTTACTGGTGGATGTCAATCATCTATTTAGTTACATATACAAGTGGCGTTTGTCAAGCCAAGATAGATCAAATCTTAAACTATCAAAGAACAAATAAAACAAAATAAGGAATAAAAGTATAGAGTGTGGATGGTATCGTATGTTTTTTTTGTCTTTTCTTTTTCTAATTTTTTTGTATTTTTCGATTTTTTTTGCATACATTTTTACCCTACCATCCAAAATAATACATCAATGGGGATTAGCTTTCCTTACACTTTTGAACTTTTACATATTTAATTTACTATTCTATGATCGGATTGCAATAATTAAAAACACTTGGGAGTATTTTGAAAACGTTTAACAAAAGTATGGGTAGTATAAATGATGTTCTTCCCCATTACTCATAACACTAGTATTTACCCACGAGTCCCAATCATCCAAAACAATATGTACAAGATATTGACGCGACTTAGACAATTGTAACCAATTAGACAATGTGCAAGGGTTTTAACAAATAACAGAATCGCACTAAAAGGTGAAGTGCATACAAGGTAGCTAAGCGATTTATGGTTGCACATTTGGGGGTGGATCTGTAAACAAATTCTCTTTAAGTATGTGCTTTAAAGTTCAGAAACGAAAGGGATAAGGCGTCTGAGGGTGTAAACTAGGGGTATCGTGTACCAGAATGAGGTACATCGCAAAGGATGTGGGATGAATACTTGACCCAATGTTAGCAATGTAATTATAATACAGGTTTAAAAAAGGGTTATCCTACATGCCTCTTATCATGTAGTTTAATCTAATCTAACGAAATGTAGTCTCACTTGTGGACTCGGATGGTCACTTACGCAAGGTTCTAGAAATCTAAGTATTACCGGTAACACATTGGGCACTAAAGTGGTGCTTCTCTTACTACCCGAACGTTCTAGGGGGTGAAACCTCACATATTTGGGTGAAAATTTTTGGTGGTACGGTTTTTTTGTGCTATCATAAATTCTCTATCCATGAGACAGCTTATTAGCGCTAAAGTTTCACTCCTTAATTAAGTAAAAAAATTTAAATCTTGCTATAAAAATTACTCTAACAGTGTTTCTCTCCGTTTTAATTACAACAATTATCTATCAAAGACAAGCAAAAATCAAGCATAATGGTATCTATGAGGTAATTAATCACCTTATTACCCCCTCTACAATTAAGTTGAACATTGTCCAAATGTTCAAAATAAGAAATGGGAAGAGATAAAAGGTTAAAAGAAATGAAATCGGATAATCCTGATTCGTTTTATATGCAGTGAAGTAACAGGTTAGATCCTCCTCCAAGAGATGAAATATCAAACTCCCTTCTAGTATATAATGCATCCATCTTCTCGGGTCCTAAATTAACCTGGTAATGATGGAAATACTACAAAAAAAACTCGCGTATCAACGGCGCAATTTAATTCAAATTTTTTATATATACTAGGAACGTATCATAGAAAGCTAGTAAAGACTATAATGCTTTGTGGAATGATCTTTTCTACAGACTTTCCTGGAATTCATAAGAGAGATTTGACAAACTACAATACGTAGTAACTGTTAATCAACATAATAATTATATATATTGCACCTGACGATTCCGGGGGTCAAGATATTAAATCCTGACCAGTCAGAGTGTTCTGCAGAAAAGTTTAAAGTTGAGGTTTCCGGAAAATTTCCTTGGAAACTTGGCTAAATTCCTGGATTCTTGCAGAAAATCATTATGCTCGAACACATTTGACCTCCTAACACATACGAGATATGTAATAATTTCGTTGATTATGATTCATCGCTCATCGCATTCTATATTAAACCGACTCTTGGATATCTCTTACCTTAGTTTATGCGAATTATACTTTATATGTGATCTAAAACGAAGTTTAAAAACAAAAATAAACATTTCACAATTTTACGTTGAGCATGATTAAACTACAAAAATATAATTTACATACGGACACACAAAGATACAAAAACACACAAAAACATGGGTTGCTCCCAAGAGCGTTTTCTTTATCAATGAGTCTTGTAGCTAGACTACGAAGTTCACCCTCGTTTACGTGACCTCTGCTTGTCGGTTCGTGTACTCCGCTACTTCCAAACTCTTCTTGCTACGGCTCATTTATCTTTTTTCTAATGGCTCTCTAGCTCTTCTCACAAATTCCCCATCAACCTTCATACTAAGGACCAAGGTGCAGCAATCTTTATAGTAAAGGCTTCTCTTTTCCAAGCAATATTCCATGCCTTCTTTTTGGCTATCATCGGGAATGTCCCTCAATTGCACAATTTTGGTCTTATCTAGTTGGGAACAAATCGGATATTTCATCTTAGAAGTGCATCCTATAAAGGTAATCTTATCGTGTTCATGTAGCAAAATTGGATTGTCCCTTCTAGTTTATCATACTCTAACCTAGAGTCCTCAAAACGCCTATACGCCGACGCACCACATGAGATAGACCTACAATCTATCGACACTCACAACATCTCTAAAATCATGAATCGGCAACAGAAAATAAATCCACAGGACACGTAGCTCATTTACCCTTCCTACAAGTTGAAATTTTACCGGCGTAATTGGGGGTCTCTTTAGATTCGAGTTGCTCATTCATACTATATCATGTGTAAGTAGCTCTAGACATGACTTGATGGGGGATTCTAAGGTCGCTGTAAAGCGTGAGCACTAAACTATATCAATCATGCATGGTATCTTGATGTTATTTGGGTCACACTCTTTTTATCTTAGGGATGTTCTAGCACGGGTGGTCGATGGTTATCAATTAGATTTCTGTGATACGGCGAGCTCTTCTTAGTTGGATATGAAGTCAAAGGTACTCCCTATCTACTCTTCCTCCTTTTTCTCCTCTACCTTAACATCGCAAATCCTTAGGCGCAAAGTCCCTTGTTATCATTTCTATGCAACTGCTAAGTCTTTTGAGGGCAGTAGTTAAGCTCAGGGTGACAACTTATTAAAATCCTTAAGTACCCTAATTTGGTTCAATTTGGACACGCATCCATAGCGATCAATGGGTGAAGGGTGTAGGGATTCGCGTTCTCCATAAGGGCAAACAGAATAGTCAATGAAAGATTACGAACAAAAAGACAAGAAAAAGATAGACTAAAGAGAATCTAGAAAAATAATAAAATCTCACTAGAAAGGATCTAGTGAGTAGACTAATAAGAATAAAATTTAACCTAAAACAAAACAATTCCCGCAAGCGGCGCAAAAACTTGATGCGCGTGGATTGCATACACGCACTACGTTTTACTCTCGAGGGAATCTCGAGAAGCTTGCATCCCACCAGGCAGTGTACCTGAGCGATGTAGTATATTGAAGTGGCAAGTACCGGGGGGGAATGATCGTTCTCCTCACAGGGAATAGTGTTCGATCTAGGCTAAAAACTAACCGTACTCTAATCTATATCTAAGGGTGGAGGAAGATTCCTTTTTTGGATTTTTATATTTTAGAAAGCGGTAATCTATGGTTTTTGGAGGATAGGCGAATTAGTTGCTAGTCAACTACCCAAGTTATCTTACTTAGCTACTTATATTTTTGTATTTTTTAGTTTAGAGAATGCAGTGGTGGAGAATGTGGTTACTCATACTTCCATTACTCCTAAATCTTTTATCATGTGACTAGTATGTTGAGTTTGCTTTGGAGACGGGTGTAATTCTAACAGTTGTAGGAGTGCGTCACTTCCTAATCTATAAACTTCTACCTCACTCTATGACGATACCGTCAAGCATCCTAGTCATGAGCTCACCGATAGCAAACTATGATGAAATACTACTTAAAACCAATAACGCACATATGATTCACGTTTTAAAGACGTTTCAAGCTATGTTACAATAATAGGCGATTAGCCCAGTTTTCCTTAGTCTAACTAGATGAACATTCACCCAAATCATCACAACATACACTCAATGATATCAATAGTCTAGGTTTCATTAGATTAAGCACCAAAGTAAATTGCCTAACTATTATAGAAGACAAGCACAGAATACAATCACACAACACATAGACTATTGTATAATAAGACTTATCTTCAATTGAACATGCGTTGGAAGGGTTTCGGATACCTCCAAGGTCTAGTAAAATGATCCTCTCATTGAATCTCAAGCTTAGCTTGGATCAATGAGAGTTTATTGTCATTCTAACGGGGATAATATACCGAAATTATCCCCGTAAAGAAGCTGAAGATGTTATCATGTAGTCATTTGTATTTTGAGTAATCTTGTAACTATTTTCATTATATTTAATGAAGTTCTAATTTATGTTTATCAAGATTTGCTCAATTTACATGGACCAACAAGTGGTATCAGAGCCAGAGGTTCATCCTTATGAGCCTAGATCCATTCATGACTAATGGTAACATTCTTCAAATAACACCAGCAATGACGAAGATAAAGTGTGAAATCTTCAAAAACTGCTAGTGTAATAGCAATTTTTGAGGGGGAGAGACACACTTAACTTTGACAAGAATGACAAAATAACTACACCCACCCCACAAAAACCCACTAACCGTCACACTCACACGTAACTCACCACACAAAAACAAAAAATCCTCTCTCACACAACACAGATCAATCGATACCCAGATTCGGTCAACAAAAAACCGAACACACTTCGAAAAATCTTACTCACACAACTCAAATATCAAATCCCAGAAATCAGATAACACAAATCACACCCCACTTCACACAAATCTTATCACCACAGATCCACTACAACAAAACCGACTCCCACATCTCCAACACCAAGAACATCAAAAATCATAAACCCAGATCAAGAACAATTAAACTCATAAACCAAATACAAAAACACACCACAAAATAAAAAAAATCTCACCAATACTACCAAACCCAAAGCTGCTGTCATGGTTATAGTTAGGGGCAGGTTTTTGGTCGTTTAATTGTATGTTCTTGTTTAAGATTTAGAACTGAGATGGGATGCGATTTGGTGGTTACTGAGAGTTGTTTTTTTTTTCAATCAAAAGGGTTGAATCGGATTTGTTGGAGTACAAGGATTGGGTTGAATAGGACTTGATGGGTTTGTTAGACTCAGTTGAAGATGTCGCCGTTAATGGTGATAGAAAGAGGTAATGGGTTTCAGGTTGTGTGTATTAAGCTCAGTGAACACGACTGTGGTGTTGGAATGTGAATCAGGGAGCTGAGATGAAAAATGATGGGATTGAATCTGGATTTGTGGTGTTTGGAAATTTGAAGTGTTAAAAAGATTAGGTGTTAATCGGATTGGATGGGTGCCAGAAGATTCAGGGTCAGCTGATGATTGTGAATCAAGGGTGTGATAGCAATCAGTGCGGATGATTGGTTATTTCAGTGTTCAATGAAGAACACGAATGTGGTGTTACAAGTGTTTGTAAGAATCAGACGAGATGGGTAGTGCAAATGGGAATAATAAGAATGGTTGTGGGTTTCGATAGCCTGGTGTCTGTGAACATCAGGGAATTGTGAAATTCAGGGTACATCAACTTGTGCACCATCAGGATATGATGAAAATCAGGTAGAGGTAAAATGGGTAGTAGTGCTTATCAATGTACCTGAAAAAGTCAGGGTGTGTTAATGAGATTTTTGGGCAGTGAATGTGCTTCAGGTGAGTGATAAGATTAGATTATGGGTCTGTTAATTGAGTCGTTATGAATCAGGGTATAATTATCAGGGAATGGTACTAATCAGAAAGTAGTAGTATCAGGAGGCACAAATTGTGTCTCAGTGAATGGTTAGAAAAATGTGGATCAGGGGGTAATAAGTTTCAGGGTGTGATATGATATCAATGAGAGGATATCACTGGTTTGAAAATCAGGGAATGAAATATTCTCAGTGTGTTGTGATTGAAGTTGAGATACTTATACGTTATCAGTGGATAAACAAAACTCAAGCTACTGAGTTGTGGTATCTATATCAGTTTTCATAGCCCATCAAACCTCGTCACTGAACCCCATCACTAAATCCCTGAACCCCGTGACTAAACCCATGGTGACTGATTACTCAAGAACCTGAAACCCAGAAAACAGTGAACCTGATGGTTCACTTAACCTTAAACCATATACTATAACCCTAATAACCTTAGTCACTTAAATGCAAGAACTTCAAAAATCGCTATTACAGTTGCAATTTTTGAGGGGGAGAAAGCATTTAAGTTTACTAACATACGAAAACCACTAACCTCAATCACTGATGCCACAATCCAAATTCATAGCCTGAACTTAACCCTGATTCAAGAGGTGTTAGCGAGTATCACTGAATGGTCTGGTCTTGTATGATAACTCTGGGTGAATATCAATCCTGAAATCCAAAAATGGAGGAAGCTGCTGAGCTTATCAGGGATTGGATCGAATGTGTTGTGTGGGATTAGGAGTGTTAATGGGTCTTTCGGGTTAAAACCTGAATAGAGGGTGTGGCGTTTGAAATAACTGAAGGTGTGAACATGAGTAAGTTAAACAAAACCATACTCACTGAAACTGAGAATCAGTGGGTAAAACACAATCCCTGAACCTAGTAACTAAAACCAAAGTTACTGAACCCTCGAGGTCCTGAACCCTCAGTCACTAAACTGAACCCCTGAACCTCTCAGGACCTTGAACCCTCAGTGACTAAACTGAACCCCTGAACCTCTCAGGACCTTGAACCCTCAGTGACTAAAACCCAAAGTTACTGAAGCTCCCTCAGGAACTTGAACCCCTCTCAGGAAATAAAACCAAGTTTCCTGAACCTTTGAACCTGAACCTCAGGAACTAAACCCAAGTCCCTGAACAAGCAGGTTTCACCTAGGCTATTTTTATGTTCAAATAGGGGGAGATTGTTGGGTCAATATTTTACCCAAATATTTCCCACAAGTATTTGAACATAAAATAGCCAAATCACTCACTGAATAAAATAGTAAATTGCTATTTCAGTGAGTAACATGTGACCTTTAACACAAACAAGTCACTGAGTGAACAGTCACTCAGTGAGTTACCTTCAAGATGTTCGGACCGAGTTTAAAAAGAAAGACTCAATCATTCAATGAGGCGGTACTTAGTGAATGATCCCTGAGCCAAAGAAGAAGGTAATGGAGTCGGTGAGTGATGACAATAACTCACTGACTCCCTCAAGCTATCTCTGAACAAACATGCTCCCTGAGGATGTCTCATGCTTCCTGAAGATGCATCATGCTCCCTGAGGATGCCTCATGCTTCCTGAAGATGCATCGTGCTCCCTGAGGATGTCTCATGCTTCCTGAAGATGCATCATGGTCCCTGAGGCATTATGACAGCAAGTACAAAAAGGAGAGTCAAAGCAAAGTACAAGAATTGCCATAGAAGGGGGAATCTAGTTATGACAATTCCAAAAGGATGGTTGGTGCTTTTCCAAAAGAGGAAGATGAAGAGGGACCACTTATAGTGGATGACAACTCACACCTAACCCCACATGCTTTGTTTATTTTGTGCTATATATATGTTTGTTGTAATAGAGATAGCTATCCATTCCTACAAAATATTAGTTGTTAGGAAGATCCTCTCATTGAATCTCAAGCTTAGCTTGGATCAATGAGAGTTTATTGTCATTCTAACGGGGATAATATACCGAAATTATCCCCGTAAAGAAGCTGAAGATGTTATCATGTAGTCATTTGTATTTTGAGTAATCTTGTAACTATTTTCATTATATTTAATGAAGTTCTAATTTATGTTTATCAAGATTTGCTCAATTTACATGGACCAACAAGTGGTATCAGAGCCAGAGGTTCATCCTTATGAGCCTAGATCCATTCATGACTAATGGTAACATTCTTCAAATAACACCAGCAATGACGAAGATAAAGTGTGAAATCTTCAAAAACTGCTAGTGTAATAGCAATTTTTGAGGGGGAGAGACACACTTAACTTTGACAAGAATGACAAAATAACTACACCCACCCCACAAAACCCACTAACCGTCACACTCACACGTAACTCACCACACAAAAACAAAAAATCCTCTCTCACACAACACAGATCAATCGATACCCAGATTCGGTCAACAAAAAACCGAACACACTTCGAAAAATCTTACTCACACAACTCAAATATCAAATCCCAGAAATCAGATAACACAAATCACACCCCACTTCACACAAATCTTATCACCACAGATCCACTACAACAAAACCGACTCCCACATCTCCAACACCAAGAACATCAAAAATCATAAACCCAGATCAAGAACAATTAAACTCATAAACCAAATACAAAAACACACCACAAAATAAAAAAAATCTCACCAATACTACCAAACCCAAAGCTGCTGTCATGGTTATAGTTAGGGGCAGGTTTTTGGTCGTTTAATTGTATGTTCTTGTTTAAGATTTAGAACTGAGATGGGATGCGATTTGGTGGTTACTGAGAGTTGGTTTTTTTTTTCAATCAAAAGGGTTGAATCGGATTTGTTGGAGTACAAGGATTGGGTTGAATAGGACTTGATGGGTTTGTTAGACTCAGTTGAAGATGTCGCCGTTAATGGTGATAGAAAGAGGTAATGGGTTTCAGGTTGTGTGTATTAAGCTCAGTGAACACGACTGTGGTGTTGGAATGTGAATCAGGGAGCTGAGATGAAAAATGATGGGATTGAATCTGGATTTGTGGTGTTTGGAAATTTGAAGTGTTAAAAAGATTAGGTGTTAATCGGATTGGATGGGTGCCAGAAGATTCAGGGTCAGCTGATGATTGTGAATCAAGGGTGTGATAGCAATCAGTGCGGATGATTGGTTATTTCAGTGTTCAATGAAGAACACGAATGTGGTGTTACAAGTGTTTGTAAGAATCAGACGAGATGGGTAGTGCAAATGGGAATAATAAGAATGGTTGTGGGTTTCGATAGCCTGGTGTCTGTGAACATCAGGGAATTGTGAAATTCAGGGTACATCAACTTGTGCACCATCAGGATATGATGAAAATCAGGTAGAGGTAAAATGGGTAGTAGTGCTTATCAATGTACCTGAAAAAGTCAGGGTGTGTTAATGAGATTTTTGGGCAGTGAATGTGCTTCAGGTGAGTGATAAGATTAGATTATGGGTCTGTTAATTGAGTCGTTATGAATCAGGGTATAATTATCAGGGAATGGTACTAATCAGAAAGTAGTAGTATCAGGAGGCACAAATTGTGTCTCAGTGAATGGTTAGAAAAATGTGGATCAGGGGGTAATAAGTTTCAGGGTGTGATATGATATCAATGAGAGGATATCACTGGTTTGAAAATCAGGGAATGAAATATTCTCAGTGTGTTGTGATTGAAGTTGAGATACTTATACGTTATCAGTGGATAAACAAAACTCAAGCTACTGAGTTGTGGTATCTATATCAGTTTTCATAGCCCATCAAACCTCGTCACTGAACCCCATCACTAAATCCCTGAACCCCGTGACTAAACCCATGGTGACTGATTACTCAAGAACCTGAAACCCAGAAAACAGTGAACCTGATGGTTCACTTAACCTTAAACCATATACTATAACCCTAATAACCTTAGTCACTTAAATGCAAGAACTTCAAAAATCGCTATTACAGTTGCAATTTTTGAGGGGGAGAAAGCATTTAAGTTTACTAACATACGAAAACCACTAACCTCAATCACTGATGCCACAATCCAAATTCATAGCCTGAACTTAACCCTGATTCAAGAGGTGTTAGCGAGTATCACTGAATGGTCTGGTCTTGTATGATAACTCTGGGTGAATATCAATCCTGAAATCCAAAAATGGAGGAAGCTGCTGAGCTTATCAGGGATTGGATCGAATGTGTTGTGTGGGATTAGGAGTGTTAATGGGTCTTTCGGGTTAAAACCTGAATAGAGGGTGTGGCGTTTGAAATAACTGAAGGTGTGAACATGAGTAAGTTAAACAAAACCATACTCACTGAAACTGAGAATCAGTGGGTAAAACACAATCCCTGAACCTAGTAACTAAAACCAAAGTTACTGAACCCTCGAGGTCCTGAACCCTCAGTCACTAAACTGAACCCCTGAACCTCTCAGGACCTTGAACCCTCAGTGACTAAAACCCAAAGTTACTGAAGCTCCCTCAGGAACTTGAACCCCTCTCAGGAAATAAAACCAAGTTTCCTGAACCTTTGAACCTGAACCTCAGGAACTAAACCCAAGTCCCTGAACAAGCAGGTTTCACCTAGGCTATTTTTATGTTCAAATAGGGGGAGATTGTTGGGTCAATATTTTACCCAAATATTTCCCACAAGTATTTGAACATAAAATAGCCAAATCACTCACTGAATAAAATAGTAAATTGCTATTTCAGTGAGTAACATGTGACCTTTAACACAAACAAGTCACTGAGTGAACAGTCACTCAGTGAGTTACCTTCAAGATGTTCGGACCGAGTTTAAAAAGAAAGACTCAATCATTCAATGAGGCGGTACTTAGTGAATGATCCCTGAGCCAAAGAAGAAGGTAATGGAGTCGGTGAGTGATGACAATAACTCACTGACTCCCTCAAGCTATCTCTGAACAAACATGCTCCCTGAGGATGTCTCATGCTTCCTGAAGATGCATCATGCTCCCTGAGGATGCCTCATGCTTCCTGAAGATGCATCGTGCTCCCTGAGGATGTCTCATGCTTCCTGAAGATGCATCATGGTCCCTGAGGCATTATGACAGCAAGTACAAAAAGGAGAGTCAAAGCAAAGTACAAGAATTGCCATAGAAGGGGGAATCTAGTTATGACAATTCCAAAAGGATGGTTGGTGCTTTTCCAAAAGAGGAAGATGAAGAGGGACCACTTATAGTGGATGACAACTCACACCTAACCCCACATGCTTTGTTTATTTTGTGCTATATATATGTTTGTTGTAATAGAGATAGTTATCCATTCCTACAAAATATTAGTTGTTAGGAAGATCCTCTCATTGAATCTCAAGCTTAGCTTGGATCAATGAGAGTTTATTGTCATTCTAACGGGGATAATATACCGAAATTATCCCCGTAAAGAAGCTGAAGATGTTATCATGTAGTCATTTGTATTTTGAGTAATCTTGTAACTATTTTCATTATATTTAATGAAGTTCTAATTTATGTTTATCAAAATTTGCTCAATTTACATGGACCAACAAATTAAAAAAAAGTCAAAATAAGTAACAATCTCACAAACTTATCAAACAAACCCCAGAACCAGTTTCTGGCCGGAACCCTAACCCTAATATGGAAGTTACAGATACACCAATAATAAGAGTCCAATCAATCACACAAAAAGTCCCACCACAATACATCCAACCACTAAACCTCCGTCCAACCAAACCCACCACCATTAACCACACCATCCCAACCATAAACCTCTCATCTGACGTCATCACGGATGACATCAGCAGCGCCTGCAGAGACTGGGGCGCGTTTCATGTAGTGAACCATGGTGTGGAGGTTAGGTTACTGGATGATATCAGGAGAAATGGGTTGGGGTTTTTTGAGGAGATGAGTATGGAGGAGAAGATGAAGTATGGGTGTGAGGCTGGTTCTGCTGCTTCTCAAGGGTATGGGAGTAAGATGTTGGTTGCTGATGGTGAAGATGATGATGATCATGGTGTCTTGGATTGGAGAGATTATTTTGATCATCATACGTTTCCGTTGTCGAGACGTGATCCGTCTCGGTGGCCTCATTTTCCGAATAGTTACAGGTAGTTGTCGACTTATTTGATTATTTTAAGGTTCGGTTGTCAGTTATTATCTGCAACGAAAATTTCATTTGCATTTTAGGATTATTTAGGGGTCCTTTTTATATGTGATTTTACAAATAATCAGAGTTTGACAATTGCCTGATATATCTTATTACACCTTCAAACAGTCCGTTGTCCCGGTTTTGTTACGGGTAAACGGATGAGCCTTTTTGACACAGATGTATGGGTTAATCCCGGGACTGTTTCCGACCCTTCCTTGGCCACCCCTAAGTGTACACACCTAGCGAGGTTTGAACCCTTGACCTCGTGTGAGGAAACCAAGAACCGGTTTTGTTACATATAATCAAAATGCCAAACGAATTCGTGCTGAGTTTGTCAATCTATATTATACTGTTAAAAGAGTTTGCCTAAGCATGATACGTAATGTTAACTTCCCACTATCAGGATACTAGTGATATTAAAATGATGGTATTGAGCCTCTTATGAAAAGTAGGAATCCCATGGAAGCGTTTTGATTCATGCAAGTTTGATTTTTTAGCTAAATTTTATATGGATCTGATGTTCTTAGGTGACTAAGACTGTCTCAACCGTTACCACAAATCTTAAGAACATGGCTGAGGTTATATTAAATGAGCGCTTCTTCAGCTCTGCATAGAATTTCTCTAATAACAGAACTAATACTATGGCATAAGGGGTTTCTTTTGTGTAGTTTAAGTGGTAAATATGTATATAAGAATTTGATTCATAAATCTTCATACAGTGATCTTTCATCTTGTGTCAATATGGGCCACTCAGAGTCATCGTTACATTATTAATGCCAGATTATATTATCAGGGATGTAGTTGCAGAGTACAGTGATCAAATGAAGATCCTAGCTCAAAAACTATTGGGCTTGATCTCTACAAGCTTAGGATTATCATCTTCCTTTATTGAGGAGGCCATGGGGGAATTGTACCAAAACATCACAATTAGTTATTACCCATCATGCCCACAACCTGAGCTTACCCTTGGCTTGCAATCTCACTCTGATATGGGGTTCATCACCCTTCTCATCCAAGATGATGTTGCGGGTCTTCAAGTATTAAAGGATGATGAATGGGTTACTGTTGATCCTGTATCTCATGCCATCCTAGTCATTCTGGGTGACCAAACAGAGGTATTAGTTTTAAGTGATTAATACGCTCATAGGTTTTGTTTAAGTGATTTAACATTTGAGGTCTTAAACCAGTTGGTACTTGTCTATGTCACGAATCACAATCTTGGGTTGCAATTCTTAGTCATTCTTGTCTAACTTGGTTCCTGTATGCAGATCATAACAAATGGAATTTACAAGAGTTCTGTGCATCGGGCCATAACAAATGCTAATAAAGCAAGGCTTTCGGTTGCTACATTCCATGACCCTGCCAAAACGACAACAGTATCACCAGCATTTATACCTCCTCGGTATAATCAAGTTGTATATGGTGACTATGTCAAATCATGGTACACGAAAGGTCCAAATGGTAAAAGAAACATCGACGCGCTCCTAATTTGATATGGTTGTGGGATGCACAATAAAGCTCCTTATCATGGTCATAAGAACTGTCCTTTGTTTTATAGGCTGTAAATGAATAGACATTGAAATGTTCCTTCTTGGTTCTGTAATTGCTCATTTGTGGAACTTGAATACCAAATAATCCAATTAAACATAATGCAAAGTTTTATACTGTATACTGAATGTCTGATAAGCTGGTAGATTCAAGATTGTTGGAATAATAAATGTTATCAGTGGGGATTGAATTAGTATTCTGACAATGACTTGGCATGCAACTTTAGGTAATTTGATCTACCTACAGTTTGTTATACCTAATGAATTATTCATAAGCATCTCAAACCACTTATAATACACATCCCTGATATGTTTTCTCAAAAGCTGATGCATTGTGACAGCTTATGCAAATGGGAGATGATTTGCACATTGGGACACTCAATCATGTGCATTAATCTGTTGTACTGTGGATATACACTGCTTTAACTAGTTGTACATATGAGTGTGCAAATCAAAACATAATGTTTGCAAAGCATCTCCCTATGCAAATACGGATTCTAATTATAAACACCTAATAAACTCTCCTGGTTGAAACCCTAAAGACCCCGACTGATTATTCAAGATAAGCGCTTATATAACTTACGTAAACAACAAACACATGAATTGTGTGCCTCCTCTTGTGGAGTAAAGTGGGGTTGACAACAAGATAGGTGGTTCAAAATGAGTTCCACTTGAAAATCATCTTTTCTTGTAGTAAGTAGTACTTTCATCATGGATTTATTGATAGAGAAAGTTTAGTTGCTTTCTTTAAAGATTTTCACTAGCAAAATCTTCTTAAAAATCCTATCCCTTAGAGCACCCACAGTGGTAACTCAGGTTATTCAATAACTCAGCGTCACGTCAGCGTCACGTCAGCTTTAACACAATAACCTTAACTCAGAAAAAAAAACACCCACATCAATAACTCAGCAATAACTCAGCTTTAACACATTAACTTCAACTATTTTCAAATTCAACCCTCAACTAAATCTAATATTTCATTTAATAACTAACAAAACACAACTTATATTAATAACTAAAATTTAAACATACATTAAACAAACTACAACAAACTACAGCAAACATTAAACATAAAATACGATAATTAAACATAAACCTACGATAATTAAACATAAAACTACGAATTAATAAAACGAGTCATCCGACACATATCCCTCGTCACTCGAAGCACTCGAATCGTCATCACTCGTTGGCACACGGGGCAATCCATTTTGGATTCGCCATGCACAACGAGCGTCTCTCCGAGCCTGTTTTTCTCGTAAGTACTCCTCACGAGCTCTTGCCTCTTCTTCTTCCTCTGCTTGAACCTTTAACAATTCTCGCATATCTTGCTCATACAATTCGTCTTCAGTCAAAGGACGTGGTTGGTTGTGTGGTGGATTGTAGTGTGGTGGATTGTTTATAGGTGGAAACAGAACTTCCGGTGGAGTGTTTGGTGGTGGATTGTCATATTGAAAAACGGGAAACAAATCTTGTGGTGGATTGTTGGGTTGTTGATTGTCATATGGAAATACGGGGAAAAGTTCTTCGGGTGGGGTGTTGTAATCTGAAGCGTGATCTGGTGAATTGTTGTTAGCCATTGCTTTGAGAGAATTGTTTGTGATTTGTTTATGTTTTGTGTGTTTTTTTTAAGGAAATGGGAATGGGTATTTATAGGGCTGTTAACTGTTTGAATAGATTTAAATTCAAAATTTATCCCGCTATTGAATTTGAATTTGAAATTCAAACGTTTAACCGCCCATTTGAATTTGAATTTGAAATTTTGTACGTTTGAATATTAAATGTTTATTGCACACGTTTTTTTTTTTTTTTTTACATTTGAATTTGAAATTTAAAAGTTTAACCGCCTTTTATTTGAATTTTAAATTTCAAATTATCCCGCTCACATGTTCAAAATTTGAATTTTAAACGTTAATACACTCCTATATATAGCATACATTATCATACAATTTTGCACACACTTCACTTTCTAAAGAAATTCACAATGGCAAATCGTTGGTCTATTGAAGAAGAAAGCTTGCTAGCCGATATGTGGCAAAATGTTCACGAATTCCATGCGATGGAAGGCCGTTTTTGGACAGTCGTAACACGAAGGTTCAATGAACAATCAGATGGTCCTTTTCGTACCAAAAACCAGATAACGAGTAAGTGGTCACGGTTGAATTCTGAATGCCAAGAATTCCATGACATTTACTTGAATTTGCAGCCTACACGTGAGCCAGATGTTCGTATTGAAGATGCATTGAACGTGTACAAAGAACGCCATGCTGGGCAACCATTCAAATATTTTCACGTTTGGTTGATTTTGAGAAGAAACAGAACCTGGAACCGATATTGGGATTAATGGCTTTGTATTCCTGTATCGTGTGTTGGTTTATGTTAAGTATTTCCGTATGGTCTTGTATGATGTCAGTTTAAGTTTAAGTTTAAATAAAAGGCTTAACGGCTAGTTTCTCCATTAAATTATCTAACGGCTACTTTCTGTATAAATACCATCTTTGCTCAACTTTGTATTCAACAAACAACTCAAACTAAATTTCAACAAACACTATGGCTAACCAACCAGATGAGGTGCAAAGAATAATCCTTACCCGATTACGCATTGAACAAGAAAATGAACTTAAGTTGATTAACAAGTTGTTTGGTGAGATCGCTCGTACTATTCGACAGAGGGAGTCTCGTGCTCCAGAGGTCGAAAGGTTACGTGAGCTGCCTCAAGACCATCCAATAATCAGGGTCGGTCTAGAAACCCTTTTAAGAAATGATGAAACGGATTTGCAACTTCAAGTCGCCTTAAAAATGGTCAGGGAACAAGTGTTGCAAGTTTGGGAAGAAAAGTCAGCACTCATCGATAATTACAAGTCTATTTAAATTGTATCGTTATTTTACGTTTCGTATGTTTTCACTTTCGTGTATTGTATTTGAAATTCAATGAATCGTATCGTTATTTTACTATATCGTGAATTGTATACCGTTGAATAATAAATCGTATAGTTTGTTGTTGCATCGTATTTACTTGGTTAAAAAATAAGGGGGTCTTTTGTAATTTCCCATACCTTAAATTCAAAATCTATAAAAGTTCACAGGGGTGAAAAGTGTCAAAAAAAGAATTTTTTTAAAGAAAGAAGCCTTAACGTGGCGTTAAGGGGTTAACGCCTCGCGTTAACGCCCCGTTAACGCCATTTGCTGCAGTGGATAACGCACCAATAACGCGCGTTATTGGCCCCTAACGCACCCCATTGAGTTACCACTGTAGGTGCTCTTAAACTCTTTAATAAACACAATATTTCACACGTATTTGTATTAATGTAAGATCGAGTGTAATGGAAGTATATCTCATGCGTGAGTAGTGAGGTGGACGAGTTATCCGTCACGTCACCCCTTACTCATAATTTTGTTTATTTGAGTGACCGACTTTATTTTTACGAGTGTGAGAATTGAAAAGTCTGTTGTGTGCGTTTATATTAACATTGAGCTAGAGTATAAGTAAATGGTTAGTAAGTACTCTAGTAACATTATTTGCGAGAAAAATGATTGAGATACGCAAGATGCATGACTAATTTATAAGTTACTAGTCGGGTATCCGCAAACTATATTTTGTTGCGAGTAAATGTCTTTCGATATTATATTTCCGGCGAGTATTTTTCTCGGTTGCACACTTTGCTTGGCGATTACATTACATATGATGAAGATCTTCGGTTGAAGTAATTTTACAAAATAGTACTACTAAATAGTGATATGACATTATTTCTAAAGTTAAGTAAGAAAAAATAGTAAATTAGGAAACAATATATTCACTGTTATCTATTATTAAGTGGTTGTCTATTGAAATTAGAAATTATAGGAGGCGTTTGTTTGGGGAATTTGAAATTCCGGAATTTCAAATTCTAGAAATTCTACATTCTTGAGAATTTAAAATTCCGGAATTTAAAATATCTTCGCATGTTTGGTTGACAGAAATTTATAAATATATTTTTTTACTTTTTTAATATAAATTTCATAAATATTCTATTTAAAAGTTTATAAAAAAAATTATAAAAAAAGTTTATAAAAAATTTATATAAAAAAGTTTATAAAAAAAATTATAAATAAAATTTATAAAAAAATGTTTAAAAAAAGTTTATAAAAAAAAAGTTTATAAAAAAAGTTAATAAAAAATTTATAAAAAAAGTTTATAAATAAAATTTATAAAAAAAAGTTTATAAAAAAATCATAAATATTCTATTTAAAAGTTTAAAAAAAAAACAATAAGAAAAAAAGTTTATAAAAAAAATTTCAAGTAAATGAAAATTCTTTACTTTGTGAAGCCATTTTAATTTTCACCATTTTGGCAATTTATGGAATTTTAAATTCCCCCATTTGAAATGCCATAAATTTCCCCCAATATATCCCAACCAAATGGCATCATAGATTACTTTGATGTATCTTATTCACAGGTTTAGTTTGAAGCCAATTGCTTTCAATCAAGTGTTTGACATTAACCATGTTGGGTTGTGTGACTGTGTTTAGTTTGAGACAGAAATAATATGCAATGTAGATGTACGTAAAATAAAAGACTTGTTATAAAACGACTCGATCCTAAAACTATATATACTTGATGAATCGACACAACCTTACAAAGTCAACCATTGTGTCTATTCACAAGTAACCGTTTGTAACTAACAACCATAATAACTGTCATCTAAATAACTAACTTAATAAGGCCTGTTTGGGTTAACGGATTGGACCCAAACATTACACTTGCCTTTTGACCCATTATGACCCATACATAAATAAACATAAGTAATTGTCTTATAAAGCATTACAAGCATTAAAATAGGTTCACATTCTCCCTTCTAACGCTTTAATGCCAACTTTCACATGCTTCCTGGTTCCATCTTCAAGTGATGATGACAAAATCATCATTGATGCTTGTGCTTGCATCTTTTCTCCAACTGTTGCTTCAAAGTTGCTTCCACTGTTGACATCTTCCATGTTTACATCATCCTTCTCAGTCTTGCTTCTTTTCCTTGGAGTTTCATCAGGCATCTCTTGTACTTCAGCATCCATCTTTGCAATAACTTGTGGTCCTTCAATGTCTGCAATTCCTCTGCCATTCTCTGCTACACTTCCTGGTTCTCCATGTATTGATCTCTTTGCTTCCTCATAGTACACTTTTACCATGCCAATGTATTCCTTATACACTTCCTTGACGGCCTCATGATGTTCATATGCCAATCCTAGTAATCTTGCAACTCGGTACCATTTGTCATTGAATGTTACATCCATGTAACCACCCAATGCATCCACAAATTTATACAAAGTCAACAAATCAATCCTAATCACCCCTACAACTGGTGGTAATTCTCCTAGCACTTCTTGTTTTAAATATACCACATAAAACCATTCAAGCATTTCCATGAAGTTCCCTTTCAATACTTCCCAATTCCCATAAACTAGCCTATCTATCTTTATCAAATCTAAGAATGCAATAAACCTTTGGAAAGTATTTACCTTCATGAAGTACAAAGTCCTATTCATGCTTAAATACTCACTGTCTACATAATCATGAACATCCTCCTTGTTCATTTTCAATTCTTCCATTCCCTTGATCAAAGAGCATTCCTCATTTAGATCCAATGATCTAAATTAACTATATAGGAATCTGTTATGGCTTTCAATGATGCTTTCTTCATCTTCTTCTTCCATGGTATCATCTTGTTCAACTGCCTTTCCCATGTCATCAAACATGTATTTGACCCTGCAATTGTTGCCTCATAACTTACCATGTATCCCTGCTCCTCTAATTGATCCAAACTGAGAATGTTTAATGTAATTTCTGGTGTGAAAAGTACATTTGATACTACCAATCTTCCTTCATTTGTCTCCACAAACACCTCTCCTACTCCATAAGAAACAAGGAACTCCCTTTCCTTCTCTTCTGTCCCTTCTACCTTGAACCTTTGTATCATTCTTTTGAACAAATGTTTCATGGGACTCATGTGTCTCTTATAGGCACTGCTAACATACCATATATCATCCCAGTTCCCTTTATCCGAGCCTTCTACCATAAAATCCGTGGTAACATGAACACATCCTGGTTCATACTTGAATGTTTCATGAACCTTTGGTAACATTGTTGTTGTAGGATTCATAATACTCGGTTCCTTATCTTCTGTGATGATATCTTTCTCCTTATTCATGCATTTCCAAAACACATTCCCTCTCTTCTTGCAAATATAGCAACGTGCACGCCTATCTTTCTTTGATAAGCCACTACTTTCTCCCAATTGTTTGTAGTTTCTTCCCACTGGAGGTTTTGTTGTTTTTAACGAATTATATGAGACCACTTCTTCCACTTTCTTTTTTAGTAACTGCTTTCCCTCAGGGGAAATGTATTTTTTGTGTTTGGGTTATTATGGGGTATTGGGGAGTGTTTGTTTATGTAAGTAGTGTTTGTTTAGGGTGTGTTTGGTACTCCTCTGCAATTGCTTCCCCCAAGGATCAGAACGTGGGCTCTGATACCACTGATTTATCTTATTCACAGGTTTAGTTTGAAGCCAATTGCTTTCAATCAAGTGTTTGACATTAACCATGTTGGGTTGTGTGACTATGTTTAGTTTGAGACAGAAATAATATGCAATGTAGATGTAAGTAAAATAAAAGACTTGTTATAAAATGACTCGATCCTAAAACTATATATACTTGATGAATCGACACAACCTTACAAAGTCAACCATTGTGTCTATTCACAAGTAACCGTTTGTAACTAACAACCATAATAATTGTCATCTAAATAACTAACTTAATAAGGCCTGTTTGGGTTAACGGATTGGACCCAAACATTACACTTGCCTTTTGACCCATTATGACCCATCTTTACTACTTATAATAGAAAAATGGTCAAAAGTGAAATGTTGAGTTTTCAAGTGAAATGTTGAGTTTTCAACAATGGTCAAATGAGAGAGAGTGAAATGTAATTAATACTCTTATTAAAACACCCCAATACTTAAAAGTACAATTATTTATTCATATTGTACAACCAAAATAAAGCATATCTACCAAATTAAATGCAACAAATTCAAACACAAATCGGGTTGACCCGGGATGCTTCAAACCCGGCGGGTTGACCCAGTTTAATTTGACCCGTTTTCGACCCAACCTAGCAAGTTGACCCGGTTTAAATACAACCAATTCAAACACAAATCGGGTTGACCCAGTTTAATTTGACCCATTTTCGACCCAACCTAGCAAGTTGACCCGGTTTAAATCGACCTATTTTTCGACCGGAACGGTTCAACCGGTTGAACCACCCGGGTCGAACCGGGTTTCAAAACATTATCCATTTCTTAAAAGTACAATGATTTATTCACATTGTACAACCAATTAAAAACATATATACCAAATTAAATACAACCAATTAAAGCACAAACCGGGTTGACCCGGGTCGCCTTCAAAGCCGTTTTTCGACCGGAACGGTTCAACCAGTTGAATCAACCGGGTCGAACCAGGTTTCAAAACATTATGTTTAATTCCTAAATCTTCAAAACATTATGTTTAACCTATAAACTTTTTTTTATCAATAAACTAAATGTCGCTATAAAATCCCGTTGCTATGCACGGGTACTCGTCTAGTACATAAATAAACATAAGTAATTGTCTTATAAAGCATTACAAGCATTACAATATGTTCACATACTTTCCATTAACAATAAGTCTCTTAATAGTAAAAAAAGATTTAAAAAAAAAAAAAAAAAAATGGTTTGTTGTTGAGGCAAATAAATAAATAAAAGAGGAAATTTCCAGCACAAAGACAAACAGAGAGAAAAAGAAAAAACAGAGACATACAGATTAATAAAACTCTGATTTGCTCTTCATATCAATTCTTCACCAATTTATTTATTTAACAATCTCAATCTCGATCATCATCATCATCAGGTATCAAATTAATCACAATCTCAATCTCAATCTAAATTTAGCTTATTATTTCTTAATTTCACCTACACTTGTAACAGATCTTCAACAAACTT
Organism: Artemisia annua; assembly: GCA_014162995.1. NCBI lineage: Eukaryota > Viridiplantae > Streptophyta > Magnoliopsida > Asterales > Asteraceae > Artemisia > Artemisia annua. Next base: position 65,572 of record LBNU01029030.1, read on the forward strand.
CATTTTGTATTCTAATTAACCGATCACTAATTAATTGATCTATTTATTCTCTATTCATATCTTAATTAATCCAATTAATCACAATATTAAATAATTTATTCTTCTGATGCATAAATTAATCTGTTTTTCATTTGATTCAATCTAAATTGTATTATTTATTAGATTATTTATTTATTTTCATGATTTTATTAAGCTTTTATATAAATTTGTTAATTTAAAATGAATGTTTTGTAGTTGTGGAAATTAATGGCGTCGGTTGTTGCGAAAACGAGTAGTAATATTAGTGGTAGTACTACTATGGTGCAAGAGAAGGGGAGTAGGAATAAGCGAAAATTTAGAGCTGATCCGCCGCCTGCAACCGAACTAAAATCAGAATGTTTGGGGTACGAGTTCTCGGCCGAGAGTTTTGTCACTCATGAACATGTGAATGGTTGTGACATGTGTTGTTTCGGTCGTGAGAGTGTGGATCCTGTGGAGCTTGATTTAGGATTGTCGTGTTCGGTTGGAGGGACTGGAGGGTTGAGTAATGGTAATAGAGCGGAGATTGAAGTGAGTGACGAGTTTCATGATGCGGATTGGAGTGATCTTACCGAGTCTCAGCTTGAGGAGCTTGTGTTAGCGAATTTGGACACGATTTTTAACCTTATGATCTTGGTGGAGGACAACAACAATTGGAGGATGATTCTTGATAACTCAGATGAAGTGGGCAACAATTGCATTTTGGTTTTTAGTCTTTTAGATAAGCCAATGGTAGTAGATGACAACATTCGTTTTGGAGTTATCATCTTCATGAATTCTACAAAAATTTGTAAGGAATGTGATTAAATTTTGGAGTCATTATCTCATGCCTCTTTTTCATCCCTACTGATCTTTGAGGTGAGTGGTCATAAATCTAATAAAAAAATCAATAAGTTCAAGCTTAAATCCAGAAATAACCAACCTCTCGGATAATTTGGAGATACCGAAATAGAATATGCTTTCCTCGTAAAGATTTCCTAGGCACGAAACTAGAATTTTTTTTCTCACTCTTGGATACTTCATCGTTGTAAAAACCCATGTCGCAAGTGTATTTATCGAGTTGTCAATCCATAAAAACCCCTTTTAATCTTCGTCTAGCATCATGCTAGCTTCTAATACAACTTACCGTTAAAAAATTTGTATACGTCGCAACTTCAAATTCAAGTTCAAGTTCAAAGTTTAGAGTCATCGATATCACGGTTCATTAATTAGAGTTAATAATGATTCAACTTGCGATTTGAAATAGTATGTTTAATTGTTCAAACCTCATCAACTACACATTTGGGAGTTGTCAGGGAATAGGTCAAAAACGGTTACGAGGGGATCTCAGTTAAACCGCATACATTTGAGTCAAAAACTCGTCCTAACATGAACAGACGAACCACGTGTATTGTGAATTTAGAAATACTTTCTTATATAATGAAACTGGTATGAATAAAGAATGAGTTTAAAGATAGCACGCAATCCTCACGTGACAAGGCTCAAACAACCTCTATCTAAAAGTCACTTTTCCTCTTTTAGGCGTTTCAATTCATTTTCTCATTTTTAGTCTTAGATTTGGTAACAAACTCTATGTAATTCTCTCTAATCATTCATGTAATCATTCGTGTAATTCACAGTTAATAACAAATCATTTGTGTGTCAATTCGTTATATTTCCTTCTTCAATCTTATAGATCCTAAAAGTTGATATCACTTCGGAGCTAGCCCTACCTTTCAAAGTCCCAACACTCGAGAGTGGTGGCTTAGACCCGAAAGAAGGGTGCCATTCACGACTAACATAGCCGTGACAAACGAGAACGTTGGTTCTTCGTATTTTTACGATCCCACGTCGGCGGGACAATTACAAAAAATAAAATAAAATAAAAATTATTTTGTATTTTTTAGCAAAATAACTAACCATAACCCATAACCAGTTTCTGGCCGGAACCCTAACCCTAATATGGAAGTTACAGATACACCAATAACAAGAGTCCAATCAATCACACAAAAAGTCCCACCACAATACATCCAACCACTAAACCTCCGTCCAACCAACCCATCCAAACCCACCACCATTAACCACACCATCCCAACCATAAACCTCTCATCTGACTTCATCACAGATGACATCAGCAGCGCCTGCAGAGACTGGGGCGCGTTTCATGTAGTGAACCATGGTGTGGAGAAAAAGTTGCTGGATGAGATTAGGAGAAATGGGTTGGGGTTTTTTGAGGAGATGAGTATGGAGGAGAAGATGAAGTATGGGTGTGAGGCTGGTTCTGCTGCTTCTCAAGGGTATGGGAGTAAGATGTTGGTTGCTNAGTTAAACCGCATACATTTGAGTCAAAAACTCGTCCTAACATGAACAGACGAACCACGTGTATTGTGAATTTAGAAATACTTTCTTATATAATGAAACTGGTATGAATAAAGAATGAGTTTAAAGATAGCACGCAATCCTCACGTGACAAGGCTCAAACAACCTCTATCTAAAAGTCACTTTTCCTCTTTTAGGCGTTTCAATTCATTTTCTCATTTTTAGTCTTAGATTTGGTAACAAACTCTATGTAATTCTCTCTAATCATTCATGTAATCATTCGTGTAATTCACAGTTAATAACAAATCATTTGTGTGTCAATTCGTTATATTTCCTTCTTCAATCTTATAGATCCTAAAAGTTGATATCACTTCGGAGCTAGCCCTACCTTTCAAAGTCCCAACACTCGAGAGTGGTGGCTTAGACCCGAAAGAAGGGTGCCATTCACGACTAACATAGCCGTGACAAACGAGAACGTTGGTTCTTCGTATTTTTACGATCCCACGTCGGCGGGACAATTACAAAAAATAAAATAAAATAAAAATTATTTTGTATTTTTTAGCAAAATAACTAACCATAACCCATAACCAGTTTCTGGCCGGAACCCTAACCCTAATATGGAAGTTACAGATACACCAATAACAAGAGTCCAATCAATCACACAAAAAGTCCCACCACAATACATCCAACCACTAAACCTCCGTCCAACCAACCCATCCAAACCCACCACCATTAACCACACCATCCCAACCATAAACCTCTCATCTGACTTCATCACAGATGACATCAGCAGCGCCTGCAGAGACTGGGGCGCGTTTCATGTAGTGAACCATGGTGTGGAGAAAAAGTTGCTGGATGAGATTAGGAGAAATGGGTTGGGGTTTTTTGAGGAGATGAGTATGGAGGAGAAGATGAAGTATGGGTGTGAGGCTGGTTCTGCTGCTTCTCAAGGGTATGGGAGTAAGATGTTGGTTGCTGATGGTGGGAATGATGGTGTGTTGGATTGGAGAGATTATTTTGACCATCATACGTTTCCGTTGTCAAGACGTGATCCGTCTCGGTGGCCTCATTTTCCGAATAGTTACAGGTAGTTGTCGACTTATTTGATTATTTTAAGGTTCGGTTGTCGGTTATTATCTGCAACGAAAATTTCATTTGCATTTTAGGATTATTTAGAGGTCCTTTTTATATGTGATTTTACAAATAATCAGAGTTTGACAATTGCCTGATATATCTTATTACACCTTCAACCAGTCCGTTGTCCCAGTTTTGTCACGGGTAAACAGATGAGGTTTTCCTATTCTGGTTACCCAGGAGGGCGAGCCTTTTTGACTCAGATGTATGCGGCCTCACCGGGTTAATCCGAGGACCATTTCCGACCCTTCCCTGGCCACCCCTAAATGTACACACCTAGCGAGGTTTGAACCCTTGACCTCGTGTGAGGAAACCAGGACCGGTTTTGTTACATATAATCAAAATGCCAAACGAATTGGTGCTGAGTTTGTCAATCTATCTTGTACCTTTAAAGTGCCCTTAGAGCATGCCTTAGCATGATACATTATGTTAACTGCCCACTATCAGGATACTAGTGATATTAAATGATGCTATTGAGCCTTTTATGAAAAGTAGGAATCCCATGGAAGCGTTTTGATTCATGCAAGTTCAAACACAAATCTTAAAACATGGCTGAGGTTATATTAAATGAGCGCTTCTTCAGCTCTGCATAGATTTCTCTAATAACAGAACTAATACTATGCCATTAGGGGTTTCGTTTGTGTAGTCTAAGTGGTCCATACGTATATAAGAGTTTGATTCATAAATCTTCATACAGTGATCTATCTTGTGTCAATATGGGCCACTCAGAGTCATCATTATATTACTAATGCCAGATTATATTATCAGGGAAGTAGTTGCAGAGTACAGTGATCAAATGAAGATCCTAGCTCAGAAACTATTGGGCTTGATCTCTACAAGCTTAGGATTATCGTCTTCCTTTATTGAAGATGCCATGGGGGAACTGTACCAAAACATCACTATCAGTTATTACCCATCATGCCCACAACCCGAGCTTACCCTTGGCTTGCAATCTCACTCTGACATGGGGTTCATCACCCTTCTCATCCAAGACGATGTAGCGGGTCTTCAAGTATTAAAGGATGATCAATGGGTTACTGTTGATCCTGTATCTCATGCCATCCTAGTCATTCTGGGTGACCAAACAGAGGTATTAGTTTTAAGTGATTAGCACGCTCATAGGTTTTGTTTAAGTGATTAACATTTGAAGTCTTAAACCAGTTGGTAATTGTCTATGTCACGAATCACAATCTTGGGTTGCAATTCTTAGTCATTCTTGTCTAACTTGGTTCCTGTATGCAGATCATAACAAATGGAATTTACAAGAGTTCTGTGCATCGGGCCATAACAAATGCTAATAAAGCAAGGCTTTCGGTTGCTACATTCCATGACCCTGCCAAAACGACAACAGTATCACCAGCATTTAAACCTCCTCGGTATAATCAAGTTGTATATGGTGACTATGTCAAATCATGGTACACGAAAGGCCCAAATGGTAAAAGAAACATTGACGCGCTCCTAATTTGATATGGTTGTGGGATGCACAATAAAGCTCCTTATCATGGTCCTAAGAACTGTCCTTTGTTTCCTAGGTTGTAAATGAATAGACATTGAAATGTTCCTTCTTGGTTCTGTAATTGCTCATTTGTGGAACTTGAATACCAAATAATCCAATTAAACAGAATGCAAAGTTTTATACTGTATACTGAATGTCTGATAAGCTGGTAGATTCAAGATTGTTGGAATAATATATGTTATCAGTGGGGATTGGATTAGTATTCTGACAATGACTTGACATGCAACTTTAGGTAGTTTGATCTACCTACAGTTAGTTTGTTATACCTAATGAATTATTCAGAAGCATCTCAAACCACTTATAATACACATCCCTGATATGTTTTCTCAAAAGCTGATGCATTTTTTTTTTTTTTTTTTTTTTTTTTTTTTTTTTAAAAGGTTTTT
>LBNU01029030.1:71028-87090 GCA_014162995.1 Artemisia annua
TTTTTTTTTTTTTTTTTTTTTTTTTTTTTTTTTTTTTTTTTTTTTTTTTTTTTTTTTTTTTTTTTTTTTTTTTTTTAATGGCGAGTTAATAGTTAGTGATTTGAGACCACAGTGACATCCAATAGGGCAGTAAGCATCGAACATTTCTCCTTAGGGGATAAACCCCACTCCTGCTTCTATTTTTTCGGGCATCGAACTTTTCTCCTTAGGGGATAAACCCCACCCCTGAAGGTCCATGGTGAGACTCGAACCTGAGACCTCTCCAAAGATACCTCCCCAAGGTTACCCTTGGTGGCCAACTGAGCTAGCCCAGTTGGTTTATTAATAGAGAAAGTTTAGTTGCTTTCTTTAAAGATTTTCACTAGCAAAATCTTCTAAAAAATCCTATCCCTTAAACTCCTTAATAAACACAATATTTCACACGTATTTTTATTCATGTAAGATCGAGTGTAATGGAAGTATATCTCATGCGTGAGTAGTGAGTTGGAGGAGTTATCCGTCACGCCACCCCTTACTCATAATTTTGCTTATTTGAGTGACCGACTTTATTTTTGCAAGTGTGAGAATTGAAAAGTCTGTTGCGTGCGTTTATATTAACATTGAGCTAGAGTATAAGTAAATGGTGAGTATAAGGACTCTACTATTCTAGTAACATTATTTGCAAGAAAAATGGTTGAGATACACAAGATGCATGACTAATTATATGTTACTAGTCCATTTTGCGGCGGCAAGTACCTGTGTAACTAAATTTTCAATATTATATTTTTCGGTTGCACACTTTGCTTGACGATCACATTACAAACGATGAAGATTTTCAAATGAAGTAACTTTAGAAAATAGCAATAGAGGAATGATATCATTTCTAAAATCAAGTAAGAAAAGTAGTAAATTAGGAAAGTATATATTCACTGTCAAGTGGTTGTCTGTTGAAATTACAAATCATATAGATTACTTTCCATTAACAGTAAGTCTCTTAATAGTAAAAAAAAGATTTAAAAAAAAAATGGTTTGTTGTTGAGGCAAATAAATAATAAATGAGGAAAATAAATAATAAAAGAGGAAATTTCCAAGCACAGAAACACAAAGACAAACATAACAGAGAGAAAAAACAGAGACATACAGATTAATAAAACTCTGATTTGCTCTTCTTCATATCAATTCTTCAACAAATTTATTTCACAATCTCGATCATCATCAATTCATCATCATCAGGTATCAAATTAATCACAATTACAATCTCAATCTAGTTTAGCTTATTTTTTCTTAATTTCACCTACACTTGTAACAGATCTTCAACAAACTTCCAATTAACCGATCACTAATTTATTGATCTATTTATTCTCTATTCATATCTTAATCAATCCAATTAATCACAATATTAAATAATTTATTCTCCTGATGCACAAATTAAGCTGTTTTTCATTTGATTCCATCTAAATTATTAGATTATTTATTTATTTTCATGATTTTATTAAGCTTTTATATATTTAACTAATCTAATTAGTCTTTGTTAATATAAATTTGTTAATTTAAAATGAATGTTTTGTAGTTGTGGAAAATAATGGCGTCGGTTATTGCGAAACCAAGTAGTGGTAGTAGTGGTAGTACTACTGTGGTGCAAGAGAAGGGGAGTAGGAATAAGCGAAAATTTAGAGCTGATCCGCCGCCTGCAACCGAACTAAAATCAGAATGTTTGGGGTACGAGTTCTCGGCCGAGAGTTTTGTGACTCATGAACATGTGAATGGTTGTGACATGTGTTGTTTCGGTCGTGAGAGTGTGGATCCTGTGGAGCTTGATTTAGGATTGTCATGTTCGGTTGGAGGGACCGGAGGGTTGAGTAATGGTAATAGAGCGGAGATTGAAGTGAGTGACGAGTTTCATGATGCGGATTGGAGTGATCTTACCGAGTCTCAGCTTGAGGAGCTTGTGTTAGCGAATTTGGACACGATTTTCAAAAGTGCGATAAAGAAGATTGTTTCGTTTGGGTATACTAAGGATGTTGCTACTAAGGCTGTTTTGAGGTCAGGTCTTTGTTATGGGTGTAAAGATGCGGTGTCGAATATTGTGAACAATACGTTGGTTTTTCTTAGAAATGGACAAGAGGTTGATTCGTTGCGGGAGCATCATTTTGAAGATTTGCATCAGATGGAGAAGTATATATTGGCGGAATTGGTATGTGTGGTAAGGGAAGTTAGGCCTTTTTTTAGTACGGGTGATGCAATGTGGTGTTTGTTGGTATCGGACATGAATGTTTCTCACGCTTGCACTATGGATAGTGAGGCGTTGAGTAGTTTAGTAGGTGACGGGCCTTCAAATGGTTGTGTATCTGATACTAATGGAATTCCGCAAAAATCAAATCACTCTTCCCTTTGTGCTCATAGTTCGTCTTTAGAACCACATGTAACTAGCTCTATAACGCCTGTGACACCATCTAAAACCGAAGTTTCTCATCCGAAACCAAAGGCCCCCTTTGTTTTAAATAAATTTGCATCGGAAAAAGAAAACCATGTTTCTACGCATCGAATTGTGAGTAAATCATTTAGTCCTTCGTCTCAAAACCATGAAGAAAAAGTTGGTGGTAGAAAAATTACCGGAATTAATAAACGAGAATCTATACTTAGACAAAAGTCGGTTCATTTAGAGAAAAGCTATCGTACATATGGTTCTAAAGGGGTTTCACGGTCAGGGAAACTTACAAACTTTGGTGGCTTACTTTTGGATAAGAAACTTAAATCTGTATCCGAATCAACCGGCATTAATCTTAAAAATATATCCCTGAAAATGAGCAAAGGAAGTATAACTGATAATGGCCCCACACAAATTGGTCTCGCCCCTTCTGCAGTATTTAAAACGGAAATTATAGATAATAGCATTTCTGCATTACCAAAAAAGAATACCCCAGTAATATCGCCTTCAGTAGATAACCCTCCTGTGTTATTAGCATCTGAAACTGAATTATCTCTTTCGCACCCACCAAAACCTAATGTTACTCCCGTGCCTGAAGTTTCTACTCCTAGTTTTTCAGCTAAACCATATGACAAGTCATTCCAGCAGCGGATCTCGCATGCTAAAAAAGACGAAACGATTATGAAGCTGGTTCCAAGGGTGCATGAGCTGCAGAACCAGTTACAGGAGTGGACAGAATGGGCTAATCAAAAGGTTATGCAAGCTGCTCGTAGACTCGGTAAAGACAAGGCTGAGCTGAAGACGCTTAGACAAGAGAAAGAAGAAGTAGAGCGGCTTAAAAAGGAGAAGCAAACGTTGGAGGATAATACGATGAAGAAGCTTTCTGAAATGGAAAACGCTTTGTGTAAGGCCAGTGGACAGGTAGAACGAGCTAATTCTGCTGTTCGTCAGCTGAAGGTGGAGAATAATCACCTGAGGCATGAGATGGAGGCTGCAAATGTAAGAGCTGCCGAGTCTGCTGCCAGCTGTGAAGAGGTGTCGAAGAGGGAGAAAAAGACACTGATGCAGTTTCAGTCCTGGGAGAAGCTAAAAAGCTTGTTTCAGGAAGAGCTTATAGCTGAGAAACGTAAGTTGACACAGCTAGAACAAGATCTGGAAGTGGCTAAAGAACAGCGAGATCAACTTGAGGTACTATAGATACTTTCTCAGCTACGTGTTTGTTATTTAAATGTTCTGTAATCGCTAGTTATACCTTTCTGAATGCTGGATTAGTTCGTGCCTGCAGATGATACGCAATTCCAAAGATAGGGGGATTTAAATCCTAAGATATATAGCGAGTGTAAACATTTGTCTAGTTCATTTTCTACCAGCCCCTAAAGTTACATAATTAGTCTAAAGAAGAAAGAAAAAGACAGAACTTGAGATCTTCAAAGCTGTTATTCCCTGTTTCATCACTGCCATTAATCTGCCGCAAGCACAAATTATTATGTCGTACAAAGATTAACACCATTAATGAACTCAGAAGAAAACCTAAAACTGAAATCACCAAAAGTTCTGATTGCCATTCCTGTAGTTCAATCAGCTAGACTATAAGCCAAACCAAAGAAAGGTTAGCATAGCCATTAAAAGTATAATATGGTCAGGTCTTGGGTCTAAAAATTTAGATGGCAGAGTAAGAGTTGATAGGAAGAGAATGTATATTTGGTTATGATTTGGGAGTGTTGTCTTCCGTTGGTTCAGATTTACTTACTTCATCAAAAAAATGTAAATATGATGTCCATTTTAGTATTATTCAGCTATAGATTACACAAAATAGCCACATAAATTCAGATATGAATATTCAAAATAGGTACATTTTGAATATGTGGGACTCAAAATCTTAGACTGTTCAGGTTTGGCTATAATCCTTTGATAATGCTTTTAACTCTATGTAGTACAGAAATCTGTCAAAATATGGTGTTGTGTGGCCACATGGGTGCTTAGTAGGCAAGCCCATAGTTATAACTCATCTTGTCTGGTTCAGTTGTGTGTTACTCGTATATTAAACCTTCACTTCTAAGAAAAAAGTGGATCTAACACCTTATAGGTGGTCCTGCCAAGTCCTTAGAGTTTTTATTTGTTTGTATATTAGAGAGAAAATCTGGCCATCGAGGTTTAAGTGACGCATGCATGTTGCAATTTTCAGATATTGTTGCCTGGTAACATTATTTGCAGTGTGAACTTGTTTTTTTCGACATGTTAGTTGTTAGGTGCCAATGCAGAATCAATTAGGTGTATGAAATGCGATTGTGAAATGATTGATTCTAGATTGTGACGAGTAATTAACAATGTAAAAATGAAGATACGCAGAATTCAGAAGAGTAAAGCTGTGTAACAATTGAACAAATTTAGAAGAAATTAAAGAAAAGGAATCATTTCTAGAAGGACTTGACTCTATATCTGTCAAATTGATAAGCACAATGTATGTCACCTCACCGGAAAATCTACATTGCAGACCCGCTGGAAACAGGAAGAAAAGGCAAAAGAAGATTTGGTTAGCCAGGCCACTTCGTATAGGATAGGACGGCTTGAGGCCGAATCTTCAGCTAAATTAAGGGAGGATTTAACAAGATTAAAAGCGGATAAGAGTCTACAAAGATACAAACAAGATATAGAAAAGCTTGAAAAGGAAATCTCCTTGATGAGTCTAAAGTCCGATTCTTTGAAAATAGCAGCTCTAAGGGGAGGCATTGATGGAAGTTATGCTAGTAAATTAACCGACATCAAGACCACTCCTTCTCAACAGGAATCTCAGGCACCTTTAATCCCCAAAATGGCCGACAACTTTTATGGAGGTGTAAAGCGGGAAAGAGAGTGTGTTATGTGTTTATCAGAGGAAATGTCGGTTGTTTTTCTTCCTTGTGCCCATCAAGTTGTGTGTAAAACATGCAATGAGCTTCATGAAAAACAAGGAATGAAGGACTGCCCTTCTTGTAGAGGACCCATCCAGAGGCGTATTTGTGTACGCTATGCTCGTTCTTGATGTATTTATGAACCAAGGCGAGTTTTTTTTCCTTCAAAATAATCAAGTTGCGTCATATTTTATCATGTTTCCCTTTTGTGTGTAATTGCCGTATTTACGGATGTTTGGATATTTGAGCTTGTAATACTTATAATTGCTTAAAACCAGTGTCTGTTTGAGGTTTTATGTAATAAAGACATGCATGTTTTCTAGCCATGGGGTGGCCAAGTTTTGTTTAATTGATATGGTTACATTTTAAGTGTCGTCTTGTTGGCTTCCGTTTTTCAGTTCGGTTAGGTTAGACAGGGGTTTTAGATAGTCATGTTGTCTTAGCTTGTACAAATCCACCATTCTGAAATGTTGAAAGTTGGTGATCCGAGTATATAAGATACAAACTGAGCAAAAGTAACAAAAAGATGTAAATAACACTTGAATAAGTTTGGCATCACACATTAACGTTTTGGTAGTGTGTATGTTCTAGCTTTTTAGGTACATCCTGCTATGAAGAACTTGAAATGTACACGTCTATAACTTCTCGAGATGAAGTCCCATCACAAATGTTCTCAAGATGAAAGGTGACTGACAAATATACTCGATCATTGAAGAACATCTAATGCAACTAGAGGAAGAATTAGAACTTGCCATATTCGAAATGTAATGTGACTGCTGTATGATCATACAACTGTTGCAAAGCGTTGGCACAATTGACTGGAGGAATCGGTTTAGTTACTCAACTACCTTGTTGCTTTGAGTGGTAAGTCATTTTGCATCTTGTTGCCTTGTTTTGTTTCAAGTATTATTTACCATACGTCATGAAGATTTACAAATTACAACCACTTATGCTTCGTCGCTTTTGAAATAGACTATAATTAAAAGATGAACTGCTAAGATAGTGCCCAACTGCACGAGTAGGAAAACCATGGCTTGGCGAGAGGGCCTAAAACTCGAACCCTTATTCCAAACACCCCATACGATACAGAAAATAAGGAAAGATGAACAAATCATTTTATGGGATTAAAGAGTACACTAAAGCATACGATATGAAGAGTACAGGTTATTATCCTACCATATTTAACTAAGAAAACGACCATCATTTCTAAGAAAACATAGATAAAACATGACATAACTTAAGCTAATGAAACTTTTACACAAAAAGCAATCCAAACTACCATAATTTATCCCAAGTTGCTCCTGCTTACAAACTCTAGCCGTTTTTACATCTTCCTAAAGATACCGGTTTGTTTTTAACCAAAGCCAGATCAATCAGCCCTTCAAGAGATGGAATACCTTTGTTTTCTTGATGACGCACTTGACGACTTGGATTGTGAACTACCAGACGTCCCACTGCTCTTGGACTCCCCATAGCGCCCCAACCCCACCACCCAAAACCTATCGAGTATCCTTCGTGAACGAGACGGGAATAACCGCATACTACCACCACTTACCACCACCTCCTCTGAATCACCATCATTCAACTTCAACCGTGAAGGTGTCCGTAACGATTTTGACCTCAAGGGTACTTTGATATCCCAATCATGTTCCTGGGGTCGGTTGCTACGAGCTGCAAGCTGTATCGCAGCAGTAGCACGGGCTTGTTCATGGAACAATATNGCACTTATGCTTCGTGGCTTTTGAAATTGACTATTAACTGCTGAGATAGTGCCAAACTGCCCCAGTAAGGGAAAATCATGGCTTGGCGAGAGGGCCTAAACTCGAACCCTTATTCCAAACACCCCATACGATACAGAAAATAAGAAAAGATGAACGAATCATTTTATGGAATCGAAGGGTACACTAAAGCATATGTTATGAAGAGTACAGGTTATTAATCCTACCATATTAAGAAAACGACCATCATTTCTAAGAAAACATAGATAAAACATGACATGACTTAAGCTAATGAAACTTTTACACAAAAAGCAATCCAAACTTACCATAATTTATCCCAACTTGCTCCTGCTTACAAACTCTAGCCGTTTTTACATCTTCCCAAAAGATACCGGTTTGTTTTTTACCAAAGCCAGATCGATCAGCCCTTCAAGAGATGGAATACCTTTGTTTTCTTGATGACGCACTTGACGACTTGGATTGTGAACTACCAGACGTCCCACTGCTCTTGGACTCCCCATAGCGCCCCAACCCCACCACCCAAAACCTATCGAGTATCCTTCGTGAACGAGACGGGAATAACCGCATACTACCACCACTTACCACCTCCTTCTCTGAATCACCATCATTCAACTTCAACCGTGAAGGTGTCCGTAACGATTTTGACCTCAAGGGTACTTTGATATCCCAATCATGTTCCTGGGGTCGGTTGCTACGAGCTGCAAGCTGTATCGCAGCAGTAGCACGGGCTTGTTCATGGAACAAGATTTGCACCACCATCCGCAAAGGAAGCCGGTCATTCTGCGCAGCGTGTGCACATGCATTTGGCGATAACCTTTTGACATCAATCAACTCACACACCTTCTTCTTCTCACTTTTAGTCAATGTGGAGTGTTCCTTCAAGTAAACATCAACCGCACCATAGATCCCATCATGAACTGGTCTCCCAGCTTCAGGAATTGACCGTGCTAACGCCATAAAAGTGGACAGTGTAAGGTTCGGATCACAAGCAACTTCTGCAAGGTAACCATCTATCAAACAACCAATAATCGCACATTGTCGAGTAGTAACCAAAACCAAATCACTCTTCTTCCCATCAATATCATCACTACTCATCCTATCAAAAAACCGATCAACAAGACACTGCACAAGCTCAACATCATAAACCGTAGTTTTCGGATCCTCAGCCGGTATCAACAAATCACGAACACTTGCTTCATCAAGCTTCAAACTAACAACCTTAATCAGCTCATCACGTACCAATGGATCAACTCCAACCAAAATCGAAACCTTCAACAACTTCAACAAAAAACCACACGAACAACTAACAGCTTTATCCGTTGTCAGCAAACAAATAACCGATTCAATCAACAATCTATACTTATCACCATCATCACATTCAAACTTATCACCACAATCAGGTAACCACCTCAAACAATAAGTCTTCAACGCATCACCAATGAGGGCGCCTTCCACTTGTTTTTTCGCAATAACAGCACATATAACACGTTTATAAACCTCAATATCCAGCTCACACAAATCCTCAGTCCACCAATCCTTTGGTACGGACACCATACCAATCTCATCAACCTTCTCTATCGCATCAACCCTACGATTACCACGGTTATAACTATACGACCAGTTAACACACGCCGGGTCAATCGCAGTTTTTGCCGCGACCGATTCGACGCATCTTGACGTGATATGTAGATCTTCGGACCATGTCCGAAGGTCTGTAGTGGATTGTAACACAATAATTGAGTCCTTCCAGCTTCGATAAATACTCGACTTCAAAAACACTTCTAATTTATAAATCAAGTTTCCTTTTTCAACATCTTCCGTCATTTCGAGATACTCTGCCGCACACCGTACGGCAACTACGGTGTACGGACTAACAGAAACCGTTATTCCGTAACAGAATTTTGCGCAAATCTCGAATGTCTTCGGTCCTCCAGGAAAATCAACAAGATGTATGACATCAACATCCTCTTCTTCTTCGCTTGCTTGTAACGCAAGTTTTTGTAACTTGTTGCTCTTTGATAGTAGCGGATACTATAACACACAAATTTAACAATCATTATAACAAACAATGAACAAGATTAACACTATTACAAGTGATTGTTAACAATTTGTTTTCATTATTTCAACGGTTAATGACACAAAACAGTATTTTACTATAGGCTAATTTTACTTGAGTAATAATTTTTCCTTTTTTAATTTAAGGCATTGATGTTAATATTTTGTGTAACAAAGCTTTTAGACTTTCTGAAAAAGATTACTTGTTTATAATTTTAGCCGAAATAACTTTTAATTCGGAATCAGCATACAACATATTAGGGGGTGTTTGTTTAAGCTTATATGTGGGCTTATGAGCTTATTTGATTTCGGCTTGTATTTCAAAATCCTCAATTTTCGGCTTATTTTGAGACTTATGGGCTTATATAAATTTATCACATTATAATAAACTTATGTAAGCCCACAAATATCAAAATAAGCCAAAAAAATTTGAGGCTTATGAAATATAAGCCGAAACACAAATAAGCTCATAAGCCACATATAAGCTTAACTACAATTTAAAGTGGACTATAGTGCAATAAACTATACTTTTTTGTGCTATTTGCTCTTCTAAGTAACATCTAATGACATTTAACCGAGTAATTGTTAACAACTTGTTATAATCATTAACAAATAAGTAGTATGTTATAAACATTACCTTATGAAGATGAAAGGTGATGTCATCAACTACAACAGTGAAATCAGTTGCTAAATCAGATGAAACGCACCTGAAACCATTATTTGTTAAAAAATTTATAAACTCACACATCTTTATCTCTATCTATATATTTACAACATAGCATAACATTATATGTATGTACATATATATACCTGATGGAATTAGAGTCATGATCATGTTGAAAAGCGTCAGGTTTAGAGCCTAGTTTCATAAACTTCATTTTATGATATTGTTGTTGTTAAGTTGGTGGTGATGAAATGAAGTAGTGAAAAAATTTGTTTGGTGGTGAAGTAGTATGAGTAATGAGTTCATTGAATGTAACATTATGTCGAGGTGAATTATCCAACTACCGGAACCACGACAACGCGCCGCCGTAGCCTCTGCAGCTACTCTAGTCTCTATATCTCTGCATGCTACGTAGGGGACTAGGGGAGTTTTATTTACTTGTCTCCAAAAGGTACTCTTGTCACTTATTTTCTTTTTTTTTTTATTAAATTTTAATTTCTAACGTACACTTTTTCTCAACATTTTTTATCTTGGGTGACATGCACATGAGTTATGAATGTTAGGTGGAGAAATGCAGTTTTATTGAGTTGTGACAATTTTATTGAGTTGTGACAGTTTTATTGAGTACAAACTTAATGCTATAATGTTGAGAGAATTACTTTTACCATGCTAGTCAAAATGTACAATACAACGACAATAATATTTACCAAGTTTAGGTGGCAAAAGTTTGACCCGGTTGATAATCGCTTGACTATCTATAAAGTGGAGTGATACGTGACTCATTCAGCGGTTGTAACTTGTGATTACGGGTGTATCAAGTATTGGGCATTTGAGTTTGTGTTTGTTAAGTGACAAAGATGTTTTTACTCATTATCAACTAAGCTACGTGCCATTAATGAAACCTGAAAGTATGGTTGTTAAGATCTCGATTTTAATAGCAGTATCTTACGATTTTACGATATTACAAACCTAAAACAATCCCGATCCTACGTAAGATCTTTGCAAGCGTAGAATCTTATTAGGATCTCAACCTTAACTGTAACATCTTAAGATCCCGATACGACTTGATCTCACTTTACTTGAATCACAAGCTAAAAAACAATAAATTTAGCCCTTATTGATTAAGTCATATAGAATTTAAAAAACGAAAGGCTAATCCTCTTAAACTTTCTATAATCATAATTAAAGTCAGTATTTATATGAAACATTCATAAAAAAATTATTATATAATAACTTGTAGAGTAAATACACCGTTCGTCTTTTAACTTGTATCAAAAATACACGCCGAGTCCCAAATTCAATATAAATATGCCTGGAGTTCCCAATGTTCATGTTTTGCATCTTTTGAAGCCCATTTGCGTACCTACCATCAGTCAATATCCGTTAAACCCGTCATGTACTTTGCACATGAGGGTATTTTGATCATTTTACAAAGTTATGTTAATTATTTTGAAATAACCTTATGGATGAGTGGTATAATTGACTCCTAAAATTAAGCACCATCACCTCATCTACCCTCCTTCCTTTTTATCTCCACTCACCACCACCAATCAACCATCCACCACCAAGCACCATCGTCACCGCATCTACCCTCCTAAATCAATCATAAGTGCAACAATATTTACAAAACCTCCAATACCATATCACTCAACAACAAACAATAAAACACTGAACCACAAACAAGTAAGATCCTTGTGAAAATAAGTTGTAATTGATGATCATGACATTCTTATTTCCACATCCATAATAGAACCAATACTTGCATAACACATTTAACATTGAATCGACTCACTCCTAGCATAAACATCAAAATCAAATCAATAAAAATAATGTGACTGAAACTTTCAACAAATTTACAAGGTGAAAGAGAACAAGCAACATTGACAGAATAATTACAGATACATCCTTTTTGGTTTTGTTTAGATATCTTGCTGCAAAAATGCGGCTTAATATTTAGTCAAATGAAGATCACTCGTAAGCAAAACACCAAAACTGCGGCTTAATCGTTACTCAAATTATTCCCATTAACGAGTATTTCCATCACGCTAGCCCAACTGACATGAATATCGCGCATAAGCTAACACCACATAGCATCACCTTTACTCAAATGCGGCTTCATCTGTTGCAACAAACAAACCATAATCCTTCTTGAAACGCTCATAATTTTATTTTTTTAATAATAATGAATACGCCGTATAGGACTGAACCTTATACACCGTATACAGATGTACGCCGTATAGGATTTGCCCTATATGACGTATTGACCTGCAATACAAAAATTGCTCAAACTCAAATCTGAACTAAACCAATTTATGGAATCATGTTAACTTTGAAAATACATTTATTAACATAACATGTAAATCATGTACATAAGTTACATAAACTAGGCGCGGAAGCATAAATACTACGGATGTGGGTGTTAACCCAAACACCCCTATTTTAAGCCATTTTCAAATACTTGTTCAAAATATACACATTGATATCAAAACTTGATTAATAGAATCAGTCAATTAATCATAAAGTTTTGTGGCGTTAACAAGTTGAATAAAAATAATGGTTGAGATGCTCGTCACCTATATAACCAAGCATTACCGATCTCTTAAGTCATCTTCTTAATCTACAAGCCCCAACGTCCTCATGACCTAACCTACAAAACATGAAAACTGAGCACGGTAAGTCCTGATGACTTAGTGAGTAAACGGGTCTGAGTCTAATTTTGTAACGTGAGCTATAGTATATCTGAGTTTCTGCATGGGTGCACAAGCACAGTTCTAAATCTGAGGCTATATCTAAAATGATACTTGCAAATATAAACATGAACATATTAATATATAATATGCTATAAATGGCACGACTTTTAGTCGTCTTGCTACTTGTACCTAGCATATATATAATTCTGATTCTGAATTCATAATCATGACATAATATCTGAGCCCGTGCTTCTAACTAGACAATACTTAGTCGTCCTGCTATAAGTGAGAACCTCCCTAACAGACGAGTACTCTTCTTGGGGTTTTAACTTGTCAACGTGCTTTTCTATACTCGGGGCATCTAAATGATAATTATATAATTGATATGACAGTAATGTGTATCTTTATTGATTGCCGAAACATAATACATCGTACAAATATATACACATATGGGGAATGTTCTAGATGCGGGCTTGAGCCCGTAGCACTATCAATACTATACGATATGGGCTAACACTCCCCCGCAGTCGGAGCGGGAGGACACCGAAGGCTGAGGCTGGACCGAAATTCTTCAAACAGTGCAGACGGTAAGCCTTTTGTGAAAATATCTGCATATTGGTAACGTGAGGGAACATGGAGAACCCGAACCTGACCAGTGGCAACCAAGTCACGAACAAAATGAATATCAATCTCTATGTGCTTCGTTTGCTGATGTTGAATCGGATTACATGATAAGTAGACTGCACTAACATTGTCACAGTAGACTAGCGTAGCGGAAGATAAAGGTGTGTGCAGCTCACGAAGTAAATTCCGTAACCAACAAGTTTCAGCAACAGCATTTGCAACCCCACGATATTCTGCTTCGTCACTAGAACGTGATAGAGTTGGTTGTCTCTTAGATGACCAAGATAAAAGGTTGTTGCCAAGGAAAACACAGTAACCAACCGGAAGTGGATCTCCTAGTAGTGGGGCAACCAGCCCAATCCGCATCAGAATATGCTACCAAGGATGAAGTAGAAGAAGCAAACAACTATAACCCATAGTGTAATGTACCCCGGACATACCGCAAAATCCGTTTAAGAGCTGATAGATGAGGCTCTCGAGGATCATGCATATGAAGGCAGACCTGCTGAACTGCATATGATATATCTGGGCAAGTGAATGTGAGATATTGAAGAGAACCTGCAAGACTCCGATATAATGTTGGGTCAGAGACTGGATCACCATCATCCCCCAGTTTGGACTCAGTGTCAACAGGAGTCCGACTGGGATTACAATTAACCATATGAGCTCTCTCCAAAACCTCAAGTGCATATTGCTTTTGAGATAAAAACAACCCTGTAGAATCACGAGAAACAGAGATACCCAAAAGTAATTAAGTGGACCCAGATCAGTCATAGCAAACTCCTGATGTAAGGAACTAATAATCCGCTGTAACAAACTATCAGAAGAAGCTGTGAGAACAATATCATTCACATATAATAATAGATAGGCAGTATCCATCCCTTGTCTGTATATAAATAATGAAGAGTCACAACGACTATGTGAAAATCCAACCCGAGTGATATAAGACGCAAACCGCTGAAACCATGCTCTAGGGGCTTGCTTGAGCCCATACAGAGACCGCTTCAATAAACACACATAATCAGGGTGCACATAGTCTTGAAATCCCGGAGGCTGATGCATATAAACAGTCTCGTTCAAATCTCCATGTAAGAAAGCATTCTTGACATCAAGCTGGTGAATCGGCCAATGTCGAGAAGTAGCTAAACTCAATACAGTCCGAATAGTGCCCGAATTAACCACCGTACTAAACGTCTCATCCACATCAACCCCCTCCAATTGATTATTACCGTTGGCCACAAGACGAGCCTTGTAGCGACTAAGAGTGCCATCAGCCAAATACTTGTGGCAAAAAAGCCACATAGAGCGAATAATTTTGGTGTCCGTGGGTCTAGGCACATTAATCCAAGTTCCATTCTTAATAAGTGCAGTGTATTCATCACGCATAGCATTTTGCCAATTAGGATTTATAAACGCATCACGATAGGTTTTTGGTAATGGTGAGACCGAAGACACATGCATATTCAGACGCTCAGTAGGACGATTAGTCCCGACACGAAATCGTGTGACCATGGGATGAATTGAGACAGGGTTTGGGTTATTACGAGGATTTGGGATAATATGTTGGTGTTGGTGCGCGGGTGATGATGTGTGTGGTGTCTGTTGTTGGGCGGTGGGTGGTGATGGGGATGGTATTGGGTCATGGGTTGTGTGATGTTGTGTTGTAGTAGGACTGATGGGAATTGGTGTTGTTGGCTCGTTTGTTGGTTGAGGCACAATGGTGGCAGATGGAATGAATGGAGGATTTATATCGGGTGAGTCATCCAAGAAATTGTATTTGGGTGCCGATGTTGGTTCAGGGGTGCCATATGGAAAAACAGTTTCATCAAAGGTTACATGGCGAGAAATGATTATTTTATTGGTGTTTAAATCGAGGCAACGATACCCACGATGATTTGAAGCTTGTCCCAAGTAGATGGAGGGTGTGGCGCGTGGTTCAAGTTTGTGATTAGGATATAAGTGGGGGTAACATAAGCAGCCAAATGTGCGTATAAGGCTATAATCCGGGTTTTGGCCAAACAGTCTGGTATACGGGATTTCGTTGGCAATAGCTGTGGAAGGTAAGAAGTTGATTAAATGGACAACCATGTTTAAAGCTTCAACCCAAAAGGTTGGTGGAAGGTTGGCCTGGAAAAGTAGGGTTCGAATGAGGTTGTTGATGGTACGAATCATCCGTTCTGACTTCCCATTTTGTTGAGATGTCTTGGGGCATGAGAAACGAAACTGAATGCCATTGTCGGCAAAAAGTTTGTGTAGGGTGCGGTTATCAAATTCACCGCCATGGTCACACTGAAACGATTTGATTTCACACTTAAATTGAGTGTGAACGTACTTGCGAAATAGAACAAATTTTGATAATACATCAGATTTGTTTATCAACGGGTATACCCAAACAAAATGAGAATAGTGATCCAAAAACAAAACATAATATTTAAAACCCGAGAGGCTAGAAATTGGTGAAGTCCATACATCAGAATGAATAACATCAAAACACGCATTAACAATAGTATCGGAACTGGCAAATGGAAGTCGCACGTGTTTGCCAAGCTGGCAAGCATGACAAAGCACAGGCGGCTTCTCCTTATTACAAGATATAAAATTATTTGAGACAAGACGGCGTAGCACTTCACTCCCTGGATGTCCAAGGCGCTGATGCCACGTATGTTGACTTACAAGAAGAGCTTGGGGAATGGGACACGGAGCCGTGACAGGGTATAGGTCGCCCGTGCTGTCACAACGGAGAAGCACCCGACGTGTCATGAAATCCTTGACGGAAAACCCTAAAGGATCAAATTCAACAGTGCAATTATTGTCACAGACAAATTGACGGACAGATATAAGATTTTTGACAATATGAGGAGTAATAAGGACGTTATTTAAGTATAGGGGTCGAGAAGGAGTAGGCAAAATGCTACGACCCGTATTGGTGACCGGAATATTATGCCCGTCACCAACCGATACAGATGGATACATGCAAGTATTAAAAATGTTA